>LTAE01000814.1:38419-69762 GCA_001647135.1 Pontederia paniculata
ACAGAATTTCGATATGTTTCTATCTTTGAGTAAACTATAAACATCTATTTTAGTTCATGATCTTCTTCACTTAGCAACAATAACTTCTTCTAAAATTGACCATGAATCTGAACATAAAACATTGCATATCAAGCATCAAGTAAGCAACATATGCCTCCTAAACATTTCATCAAACACCTTGTATGCAGTTTTCTTATGACATAATGCTTAAACTTATAATCTAGGTATCTTCCTACATTCTTCCTCCTTCTTCATGCACAATTGATCTCAATTGAACATTATAATATACTAGAAGGAGAGGATCCCCATTTACATACCTCTCTTTGTCGATTTGCCTAATCTCCTTCTTCAAGACTCCTCTCTTCTTCCTCTTCTTTTTTTCTACTTCCCTGCACCTTTTCCTTGTTGTCGCTGCTGCCTCCCCTTCTTCTTGCTCTGTTCCAGCAGCAAATGAAGCTTCAATGCCCTTGCAAATGGTGAGGATTTTCTACTGGTTCACTTTGCTCTTTGGTGATACAAACAAGGAGAGAAAGAGAGGGTTCATATGAGAGAGAGGGCAGCAGAAAATGATGGGCTTTTAGGTGTGGTTTTGGGTGGTTTTGGGGTCTAATGAGGGGGCAGCTAAGTGGGAAATGGGGCCCACCTTTTTCTTTTATTTTCTGGTTTTCATATTTAAACTTCATCTCCCCTAATCTTATATAAAAATTGTAAAATCGTTTAGTTTCAAATGTTGAGCTTTCTAAATCAATTTATCTAGGTTTCCATCACAAAATAAAATATAAAGCAGAGCATAACATGGCATGAAACATCATACATCATTCTAATCGAATCAACTTATCAAAACCTAGGGATAATGATTCTAAGCATGAACTTACACATGAACCATAAACTTATAACTCTAAATATACACATTTGAATCATATAAGGACTAAGGTTATAGAATAAAGATTTTATGAATCCAAGGTTCGATGATGAAGCGCACTTTAGGTGTGCATGAGAGAGAATGATCAACCATAAGATAAGGTACAAATGTTGCAAAATGTTAGAATCCGCAACTTAAACTGAAAGTTAAGGATGAAAGAAAATTTGAGGACGAATTTTTCTTAGGGGGGTTATAATGTAATAACCTGAAACCAAATAAAAATAGGTGGGTCATGTTTTCCACCTTAAACCTCTCCCATTGGACCTCATTTTCCACTCAACTTGAAGTATAAAACCCTTCTTCTATGGCCTTTCTCTCTCCTATCCGAAAATGACCTCTTGCTCCATTGTTTTCGTCACCAAGAAGGATTGAAACTAGCTCTCAAACTCACCCATTTGGAAGTTCAGCACAAAGAGAAGGAAGGGAGAAACAACAAATGCAAAGAGAAGAAAAGAGAGGTGTTGTCATAAGGGAAGGAAAAGGAGGGATTAGAAGAAAGAGGAAGAAGGCACCATAGGGATTTTGCTACAAGAAAGGTATGTAAATGGGGATTCATTCCTTCTCTTAGAAATTTATGTTCAATTTGAAAGGAAATTGATCATGTGAAGGAGGAAGAATGTAGGAGGAAAGATTATGATGCATGTTAGATGTGGATTAGGAGAAAATCATAGAATGTATATTAGGTATTTGATAAAATGTATCTAAGAAAATATCTCAATCTTCCTTGTCTAATGGTTATGAAATAGAAATGAATTATGATAGTTATTATTGCTAAGAAAAGAAGATCATGAATTAATATAGATGTTTATAGTTTATTCAAACATAGGAGCAAATCAAATTTCTGTTCAGATTTCGTAGCTGATGTTTAGAGGTCTTTTTGTGAGCGTGAAGAACAAAGAGAGGGGAGGAGAGGGGCTGGTGCTTCATAGAGAGTGTGAGTGGGGGTTGGTCCAATGGGAAATCATTTAGGTGAGCTATGGGCCCCGCCTTAAAAAAATTTTATTTTTGGATATTACATTTCTTTTCCTTCCCACATTGTCAAAATATGAAGTCACCGTGCCCGTCGAAAGACGATGTCACTAAGAGACACCAAAGGGATACGAAATGGGGACCGGGAGCTAGTAGCCCCGAGTTCGAATCCCGAAGTCGTCAATTTGGCCAGAGAGATATCATTTCTACTTTTTACTTCGAACATTGAATTAGTCAGGTGCTAATAACCCTGGACACATTGTCACCGAAAAAAAAGGACACGAAATGGAAAGACCAAGAACAACGAACCGCAACCGTACCTTTTGCCGTCGCCAGACGACGACGAGTTGCCTAAGGAGGAGGTCATCGTCCCCGGCGGTCCTGTTCCGCAACAAAGACGCTCCTTGATTGACCTCTTTTTCCGGGCGGCGATCCGCTCGGCGTAAGTGTTCCTTGCGAGCCGAACGCCGGCGAGGTCGCGAACTTGCTGCTTTAGGAGGCGAAGACAGGGACGGAGGTCGTAAATGGGGGGATGACGTCGGGGCTTTTTAGAAAAATCACATAGCTTTACTGCCACGTGGCAAGTCTAGTTAAGTTGAACCCGGATGATTTAACTTACCAACTATTCATACTTCATGATGTGGATTACACGTGTATTAAATCAAGCGCCTTGATTCTTCATCAGACGGCTGTTACGATCTATGGAAGGAACCGTGCTGTTTCCTACGGAACAGCAAGCAGGCTTCATAGCCAATAAAATTCATCCATTAAGATGGTTGGTCAATTTACGATAATACCCTCCTTGGGGACGACTCAACTAACTAATACCTCCTCCTCTCTCTCTCGCCGGCGAATTCGGAGACCTGCCGACCGCTCGCCGTCGCCGCCGCCGCCGGGATAACGCCGCCTGAACTCCAAGAACCGAAGTTTTCGACTTAGAGTAGCAATGGGGAGGAAGGGTGTGCCGGATTGGCTCAACAGCTCGATGTGGTCGTTGACGTCGTGGTCTACTTCGTCGTCGTCGTCGTCGTCCAACTCCTCGGTACCTTCGGTCGATGGCCTCCCCCGCTCGCGACCTCCTCCGGAATCGCCCATCACGAGGGCCCCGATACCGGTGCGGCCCCCCGGGGCGGATCCGGCGCCTCCTCGATCTCCTTCGCCGACGCCGGCGAAGACGGTTCCTCGGGATCCGGAGCCGTCGCGCGAGGATATTTCCCGCCAGTCTCAACTCTTGGCCGAGGTTTGCGTCGGTTATTTGTTTAATTATGTTTTCGTTTTAGGTTTTGGTCGATCGATTTTGGAAAAGAAATGCTTGTGAGCTGTGAGCAGCTGTCGAAGAAGGTGGTCGACATTGCGGAGCTGAGGAAGTTGGCATCGCAGGGGATTCCGGATGGCGCTGGCATCCGTTCTACTGTTTGGAAGGTCCTCCCTGTTCAATTTTCCTTAGGATTATTGCTCAATTATGATTGTTTTCCTGAATTGTATGCTTCCTTTTGTCCAGAATATCCCGGTTTTACTAGTTTTTGAACCTGAATGGAGGTGGAATTTAACTATATACAAAAAAAAAATTTCTATTTGTCTTTTTTACTTCTGTCATCGTTCACATCTGGGGATAATTTTTCACTTTTCAATGTTCCTGCATATGAGAACAACATTATACTAGCTTTGACCGAATTATGTGTCCTTTACACCCATGTTTCTTAGAATTTCAATGGGCGTAATATTAGCTTAAGTATGTGAGCAAAAAGTTAATCTCTTTTCTCGTTTGTTATATGAATCAAGAATGTAGAAAATGAGTATATTTCCAAGTGGCAGATTGTATTTGTTGGATTTAGAAAAAAAGTAGTTTTACTCTGAATAAAACATGTCTTTGTTGTATGCAGCTTCTTTTGGGATATCTGCCATGTGATAGGGGGTTGTGGAAGCAAGAGCTGGAGAAGAAACGAGCAGAATATCAATCTTTTAAAGATGAGTTTTTGGTGAATCCTGTAAGTATTTTAGTGTGCCATTTAAAAGCTACCAGCTATTTTGGCTTATCTCATGATGTGTAGATTTGAACTAAAGAGCTTGCAGAATTATGCATGTGCTATGCTGCATTCCTTTCTAGTCCTTATGAGGGTTCTAAATTTCTTTGATAGAGTGAGTCTTCTAAACTAGCCATTGTTTAGACAGTCAGAAGTCACGCAGTGTATGGAGGAATCTGTTGTAAAAAATATTGATAGTTTGGAAAATGAAGATGGTGGCTCACTACTACGATCAGTCATTGTTCACGATGAGCATCCTTTGAGCCTTGGAAAAACCAGTGTGTGGAACCAGTTCTTCCAGGTAGCTGGATTTGTTCAAAATGATTATTTTTTTCTGATGCACTTGGCTGTTTGTTCCTAGGAATATTACCTTTTCACACCTCTAAAAAAAAACCTTTTCATGGTTATCAATTTCTGCTTTATAGTGAAACATATAAGTGACTTCTCTGAAAAAAGATCAAATGTCTGAATCGGCCTAGTGCCCTTATTTTATTGTTGAAGAAACTTCTTTCTTTTTACCCTTCTAAATCAATGTTGTCAAGTAAATTGGTTTACAACATCAATATGACTTCTTCTTGATTGGGCTGTAAATCTTTAACCTATGTCCAATTATAAATTTCCTCTCTGTTTGTATTTGATAGATAAACTTATTAGTTAGTTTTCTGATTTCTTCAAAAACTTAGTTAGCTTTCCTATGACTACTTAATTACCAGTTTTTTTTTTATGTTGCAATCTCAGGATACAGAGATTATAGAGCAGATTGATCGAGATGTAATGCGTACTCATCCTGACATGCATTTCTTCTCTGGTGGCTCATCCCTTGCAAACTCTAATCAGGCAACATAGTCATCATCTTCTTTAGAAGCATTTAAGACCTATTTTTTCCTTCTCTTGTTGTTATCTTAGCATTTTCATACGTTACAGGAGGCCTTAAGGCACATACTCATCATCTTTGCTAAGTTAAATCCAGGACTAAAGTATGTACAAGGAATGAATGAAGTTTTGGCACCACTTTTCTATGTGTTCAGGAATGATCCAGATGAAAATGAAGCTGTGAGTTTGAAGCTTTTGCTAACTTTAGCATTTATTAATATTTTTTAAATGCAGAGCCTTTGGTATCATATTGTGTGGTTTATAATCATACAAAATAGATCCTAACCTCATGTTGAAAGCTCTTTTAAGCTCTAATCAGATAATATGACGTTATGCGTTAATATCAGTGCTTAGAGTTGATGTCTAATACCTGTGAAGTCATCTGTATAACTGTTTTATGTACACTTGGAACATTGATGAAGAAATACGAAGTTTGTACTATCCATTAGTGTTCCTGATAAAGGGATGAATAATTTCATTTTCATATTACCGTTTTCTTGGGTTTTCATCTTTCAGTGTCCTTTTTTAGGGAAATCTTTTGACCTGTCTTGTCTGTTATTCAGTAAATAGGTTGGGATGAGTCTTGGTGCAATGGTTAGTAGTATCATCCTTTGGTGAATGAAACGTCATGCATTTGAGGTGTGAAAACAGCTATTCTGCATAAAGCAGCAGGTCACTGGATTTGACCTATCGAAGGTCTTAACACATGATAAAGAGTGCCATGAAAGATGGTAAAGGACATAGGGAAACTTGAATTGGTAGATCATAGTCTTTGATTTACAACATAGGTGCAATGTAAAACGAACAATATACCAGTGTCAACTTGGCATATTGATGAAACTTCATCTCTTATTGGACAAATTTTAGCCATGAGAAAGCACATTGCTCCTTGATTTTGATTAGTGCAAAACTGCAAATTTTATTTATAGATTATACAACTTACATTGTCTTTGCTTACTCATTTCCCATCTAGGTTGGGTAGTGTTTCCCAAAAAATATTTTGTAAGAAAACATTTTTCCATTGTCTTGTGTTGAACGATAAATATCTTGGTCAATCAAAACTATTTTCTGATTGACAAATTTTTTTTGTATACAAGTATGCAAAAAAATGCTTTTTACTAAAAAACTTCTAGACTGTCTCTCATGTCATTTATATAATTATACTTTGTAACTTATCTTTATAACATAATAAAACACTGTTGTCCGAAAGAACACTGGAAAACAAACTATGTTCCTGAAAATATGTCTTTCATAGAATTCATTTTACTCTATAAACTATTTTCAACGAAACAAATGTAGGCTTAATAGCAAAATAATCTCTCCAGTCAACAAATGAGCAACTTGATGGGTTGGAATTCCTTGGATTATCATGCAAAACACCATTTGTACATTTTTGCATGCCACCTTTCATTATGGCACCAACATGTATAGTATATGTCACAAATATATGCAACAAGGAAATTATTGCTGTGGTTATTCATTGGATGTATTTTGATGACTCAATAATTGCTTCATTCTCCTACTCTATCTTTTGGTGGTCCATTATTGTATGAACTCTCTTGTTTTGTTAAAAATCATATTTTGTCGCATGCAGCATTTTGCCGAAGCAGATGCTTTCTTTTGTTTTGTCGACTTGCTAAGTGGATTCAGAGACAACTTCTGTCAAAAGCTTGACAACAGTGTAGTTGGCATTCGTTTTACATTGACTAAACTAACACAGCTTCTGAAGAAACATGATGGAGAACTTTGGCGTCATCTGGAACTTACAACAAAAGTACGAAGAATTACTTCATATTTTCTTTACTTTTCTATGTGTACAACTTACTGAGATCATGGGAGGCTTGCCTAGAACAACTTCAAAGTCAGGCATCTTCTTGTGTGTCAATCTCTTTATTTTAACTATATGGTATGAACATTGAACAATATTGTAATAACAAGATATAACAAATAATAACTTGTGAACTTATATGGTTGCTTAACATGCAATTTCATTAGCACTGGATAACAGATGCAGGATCCACTTTATATGTTTGTGTATAAAGTATTTCCCCTGAACATTTCACTAAATTATTGTTGCATTAACTTTGCAGGTCGATCCCCAGTTCTATGCATTCAGATGGATTACTCTCCTGCTAACGCAAGAGTTTAACTTTGCTGACAGTCTCCACATTTGGGACATGCTTCTAAGCGATCCCGAGGGTCCTCAGGTAGCGATATCCTACCTCATCAATGATAAAATAAAAGACGATGATGTATCTTGTTGTGAATGCAGGAAACACTACTGAGAGTATGCTGTGCCATGCTGATCCTTGTTAGAAGGCGGCTCTTGGCGGGTGACTTCACGTCCAACGTCAAACTGTTGCAGAATTACCCATCGACAAACATAAGTCACATTCTCTATGTTGCGAACAAATTACGTGGGTCTTCAGCTGTTTAGTTGTGATTTCTTGACCCATTGTTTTGTCTTCACAGTCCTATTTATTCTGTAAAATATATTGAATTATGTACATTTAATGTTCATGTTCCAAACCAATTGAACGACAACTTTTGTATTTGAGTGCATTCAGCCTCTGGTGAATCGATTGTGAACTTGGGAAACAAAACTTGGCTTCTTGATTATCATTCATATGCCTGTTAAATGCATTTTGTAAATTTGTTTTTGCTGGAAACTGTAATCAAACTTACGAGTGGATGAGCTTATCAAATTGCTCATGTTGGGAAACCTATTTTTTTTTAACTAAACTTTCAAGGGTTATGAAAAATTATTAAATTGTCCTGATCTAAATTGGTGATTGATGATTCATCTTTCTTTTTCTGTATTAGATAAATGTAACATTTTTTTTCATTCACGTTGTCAAAAGTTGCGTTTATTTACACTATCCAACTTTCCTAAGTAAAAAAAAGAAATGCTCCCTCGAAATAATTGAAAAAATATGCAAAAGTTAAAAATAAAGGTAAGAGAAGGCTTTAATCAGAATCATCCTTGTAAAAAGAAATGCTCCCTCAGAAGAATTGGAAAAAAATACAAAAAGTTTAAAAAGAGTAAGAAAAAACTTTACATGGATTTGTTCCTCTTAACATTTGAACAGAATCCAACCCGCAAAGTAAAAAAAAAAAAATGCTCCCTCAAAAAAACAATATGGAGATGCGGGGTATCGATCCCCGTACCTCTCGCATGCTAAGCGAGCGCTCTACCATCTGAGCTACATCCCCTTTGTATCACAGAATCTTTTCAATATTAATAATTCCTATTCAATTTGAATCAAAACTGACTAGTGGAGGACACGAGCCGAGCCGAGTTAGGCCAACACTTTAAGAAGTCTAATAAACGAGATAGGTCAAAGGCCTATAATAGACTTACAAATTAAATTTGGTCTGGCTTGTTTATTAAATTCAAGAAGTCTGGCCTAACTTAATAGCTTATTAAATCATATTTATTAATTAATAAATATATATTAAATAATATATTAAATTATATTTATAATATTAAAAAAAATATTGTGCACTTTAGCATTGTACATATCTAACACAATATAATTAATAATAATTCGAATAAAAGTGACTTATTGTACCTTTTTCGACATTACATTTGATTTTTTAAATCAAAATTATTAATAATTTTGGCTCGTATGTTAAACACTTTTAAGCTTTATAATATATATTAATTATATAAGTTGGCCTTATAAGCTAACAAACTAGGCATAATATAAACGAGCTAAGTCTGTTTAAATAAAAAGGCCAAATTTTAATTCCGAGTCTGGCTTATTTATCTAGAAAGGTGAGCCGAGCAAGGCTTAAAATAAGTCAAGCCACGAGCCGCTCACGAACGGCCTGGCTTATTGCCAGCCCTACTTCTGACCATCCATCCATGTATTGTGTAGCTTCACTTTTGGGGATTATTTTTAGTTATTAGAGCATGTTTGGATGTTCGTATTCAATTATTACTTTGTGTCGACGGATTATTTTATAAATAGATATTTTGCACCAATTTTTATCCGAAGAAAATACAAAGTAATAGGTGAAAAACGTCGTAAAATAATTATCAACTTTTACCTCCGTATTTTTTCTCTCTCCTTTTTTCCTTCTATTTCTTTTGTAGTTACAACATATTTAGAAATATGAGTTAACAACTTAGAATTCTTTTAAGTCCAAAAAAAACTATTGCAAATTACTTTTAAAAAAAAGTGTTATTAAAGTGCCTGATATATTCTTATGATCCAATGTCATCTCTTCCCAGAATGTATCAGCAATTTTACAGAAACTGCAAAGAGTGATTGTGAATGATATTAGAAAGAGTTGTGTCCTTAATGTACTACAATGAAGAATCCAATGGAGTAAATCTTCAGCAAAATTCCTCTTGCAGATAAAATTTCAGACTGAACAGAACAAGAAATTTATTATCACCCAAGAGGGAATGGCAGTTGTACAGCATCCAATTTCATGTGCAATAAATAAAGAATTATTGTATACATGTTACAAAAGAAATGACCAAAATTTAAACGACAGGAAAGGCTTTATACATATATATAACAATAAAACTTGGTGCTTCATTTTTTCTTTTCATATCTGATTACAATAAGAATTAATGTAGCAATTTTAGAAATGGTATCAGGAGGTAGAGTTCAGGCTGCAGAATATTACATGCCATTAAGTCTCTTTGCAGTATGGCACAAAGGTGGCCAGTAAATAAGCCTTACACTTCCACTAGGATAAGGCATATAACTAAGTACACCATGCATGCAGTTGATGAGTGTTTTCATGACTGAAGCCTCACATTCCAGATGCTGCCTTCGACGCGTCTTTCAGCGACTTCATGATCTCCTCTGCTACGATTCCGTTCTTGGTATATACGATCAGGGGGCTCTCCCCTGGCACAATGTCTTCCTTCTGGTAGCTACCTGCTGTTCTCAACAGCTCGTCTGAGCCCTTCTCCACAATCCCTTTCATGATCACTGTCTTGTGAGAACCTGAGATGAGCTCCTCATGATCCGTGTCACCTTTCTCTCCGAGAATCACGTACATGTTGACGACGTTTAGGCCCCATCGAACGAAAAGGTACCTTGTAGAATTCATGAACATATAACTTAATTATAACAGCTATCTCATGAGTCAGCATTTCAAAATGTAGTAGCAAAATGTTAGATCAGATGATAACCAAGTAGCAAAATAAAGATAATAGCCGATAAAGGTATATCTCAGATGAATTACAATTGCTATTGTCAGTTTGGCGCAATTATAAGGAGATCAAGAGCTATACCTCAGCGCTTGAGATCGAGATGCTAGAAGAGGAATGACTTGAAGCCTTGTAGAATTCCTGCAGTACATAAGATGGCACCGAAGTCCGCGCATCCTAAGCTTCTGTCGTAGGTCATCGACTATCTTGGCCTGAACAGAAGTTTTTCCATTCAAGATATCAGTATGTATTAAACATCATAAGTACACTAATATCACTGACCGTTTCAGTTTGGACTTGCATACCTTGGTTGGATCCTTGACTTTGAAAGAGAGACAATGTGGATTACAAGACCTTGTATCTTCCTCGATGATGCTCGAAGATTTTTTATCAGCTTGACTATCCTGAGTAACCATTAGCTTTGCAAGAGTCCTCTTGACGCCATCGTAACCCCAGCGGTACTCGATATGTGTAGCATAATCTGGATCAGCACAGAGTTTACCTTCTGCATCTGTGCACAGAGCTGTTCCAGGATAATATACTTCGCTTCCACTGCTGCAGATCAGTGCATCAAAGTCAGTGGCCGGTATCCTCCCAGACCTTAGTAACTCGAGAGTTTCAGATATCGGCATAGCCGTTGATAGAGCAAACCCTGAAATCCTTGACATCTGAGAATCTGATCTAATAGCCTTAAAAACTTCCTGTATGACCTGCAACATCTTCTTTTCAGGAGCTCCATCTTTATCGTAACAGTCGAGAGCAATAACAAACAATCTTCTACGTCTTCGAAGAAGTGGGTATTTATTGATAGTATTTCCTGAGGCTGCAATTTGGTTGCTGGAATTGACTTGTTGCTCAGATGCTTGGTTTTGTATCTTGCTCAGAACCCTCTTTACTTGGTCTTGTACCTCAGGGTCACCCTTTCCTGATGCAGCTTTCTCTGCCTCCACTACACCATAGTCAATTGATTCATTGAGGGAGTTCTTGTCACCATCAATGGATAACCTCAGAGACAATTCTTGTACATCCTTCAAGGAATCTCCAAGTGACTCTTCAACAACCTTGTCATCTGGTGGAGTGTCCGTTTGCCATTGCGGATGCCTCATCCTACAGGCTGCCACTCTTGAAAGGTAAGTCCTGCAGTGCTCAGGCCATGAGAAGAGATGAATGTTGCGCAACCCGTTTTTCCTGCACTCCTGCCATAGGTTCTTGTCTGCAACTAGCTTTAGTAGTGCATCGGCTATGGCTTTCTTATCATGCGGGTCTACCAACAAGCCGTTGTTTAACGCCTGAAACAGGAAAAGTATGAGAAACTATGCTCAAAGCCAACTCTTGTTTTCATTCACAATTCATCTTTGCTCAATTTTCATAAGGTATTCTATATTGAACTCAGCATGTATCCAATTGATGATAAGTGTGTGTATTTACCCTGTGAATGTCAACAGGACCTCCATTTTTGGTGGCCACCATTGGTAATCCATGCGCAGCAGCCTAACATATATAGTGTAATATAGATGAATAAAAATTTGTGTCCGCGGAAAAGGTTAAACTGATTATGATAGTACTTACTTCAATTAGTGTAAGTCCAAATGGCTCAACAAGAGCAGGATTTATGAAGACTCCCTGCAAGTTGAGTAAGAAACTAAGTTGCATTATTATCAACCCAATGCAGTTATAGAAATAAAAACAAGAGCTGGAATGATGAAACAAACCTTTGTTTTTGCTGCAAGCCTGTAGATTTCTGGAACATCAGATTGCTTATGATGCTTCGGATAAGCTACGCATCCATATAGGTCATACTTATCGATCATCTTCAAAACAGTCAAGAGGACATTCGCATTACCAGCCGTCAATTCATCTATGTCATCCCTATTCCCCATGATCAGCGTCTGATTGGAAATCTCATATGCTTTAGTACCATATGTATCAAATATAATGCATAATGCAGTTCAAACTGATATTACGAGAACAATGATGCCAATTAACACTAGATAATCAGTTAAAATGGTATTACGATATGCTCATCTGATAAAAACACCTGAATCTCTGAAAGATCATTTATAATGATATTGATGTCTACAAATATATGGCATTCAACTAAACAAAATTGAATCACGATACTTATCCAGTGTAACAAAGACACATGATTGCATGATATGATTTCAATTTTAAGGAACATAAGACAATCTCCAAATATTATGATTCTTACAAGATTTGCTAGCTCTCTAAGAGGACGGCATTCTCCAAAGGCTTTCAATAGAGTAGTGATATTCTTTTTCGGGTCTGGTCTAGACAAAGCCAATATCATTGGCTTGTGAGGATTTGTGAAAAAACGCAAGACCTGCAACAAATGCTCTTTCATGTTATAGATACATAGTAAACTTGTCAATGGTGTCCGATGCGAAGTAAACTTGCCTCAGACCATATGGGTGGGACTGACTTCGGTGACGCCCCTTCTGTCCCAATTAGTTCTTTCAAATCACCATCAGCATCTGTTGCGTCTTCCTGAATTGTTACACTACTGAAATCCATACCAGGAGGAATAACCTGCAAAGTTCAGAATAATACAAGGCTATGACAGTGAAGATGGATGGCCAAGTAAACTTAAAATTTACAGTTAAGTTCTAACCACAAATTAGAACAGCTTAAGGTGGATGGCCAATTAAGCTTGAAATTCTAGAACATTAGTGAATGGAATGCTCACCACCATCCTGGGCATATACCGGCCATGGCAATTTACTCCGCGCTTGGCCCGAGCTCTGAGCACCCTTTCGAGCTTAACATCGAATCCATCATACAGTCCCCATTGTTCATCAATCTCTTGTCTGGTGCTTGTGATGACCAACTCAGTAGCATCCAGAGACAACTCCTCTGCTTCTATGCGCCGCATTATCTTGTATGTTGCATTGATGTCTTCCTTGGATTGGCGTCCTTGTTTCAGGAGCTGTTCCAACTTGTTCCTGCCCAGGGAGTGGCCTGTCAGGACCATGGGAACATTCAGGGCGCCTGAAAGAAGAGCTGCTACATCTCCAGCATCAGCATAGTGGCCATGAATCACGTAAGGCCATACAGGTTGTCCTCCACCAATTTGCTCTCCCAAAGCTCTCGACATGTTTAGGATGTGTGTCAAAGCTCCATCAACGAACTCCTGCAGGTGAGGCCAAAGCAGCTCCTTGCGTAGGTACTTGTCCCTCGGGCCGCATGGTATGCGGACGATATAAGCTCCCGCACTCTCACCAACGTCATTTCCCCCTGCGTCATATGATCCTGAGGCCAACATCTCAGTTGGCTCTCCATAGCTCCAGTCGACATCAGGGGAAGATATCTGGCGAGTGAATAGGTCCACCCTGTACACCCCTGGCATCATGGACAGTGCCCGAGCCAGCTCCACTACGTATTTTACCTGTGGATTTCATTATCGAACAATGAAGAACATACTTTTATCAGAAAAATGTTGCATTTTGCAATACAAAAATCTTTTGCTATTTGCCTGGCCTCCAGTGTCGGAATCTCGGCCCAGTTCCATGTTTTCTCCTCGAACAAGACCATGCAAGCTGGATGAATTGTAAAGCATCATTGAAGAGCACAAGAACATGATTGAATTGAATAGTCATCAATCTACTTCCAAGCTTTTGTGGGGATTCATTAAATAATAATGCAATGAATATTACATAATATGTTAGTGAGATGGATGACTTATAAATATCGACCATTGTTTCATAATTTTTTTCCCTTGCTGAATTGTGAAATATCACTTGTTATCTCAATGTAACAACCTTTGTTATGTTGATAGACATCAAACAATTCTAGAAGTCTTTTAACTAAAATTATGACAACTTTGACATCATAGAGAACTAAACAAGATTCAAATAGTTGTCATCTTTTAGAACATATTATATTGTTTTATTATTCATTCATATATGCCTGTACCTTGGACATATTTCATTTATAAAATTTATCATCATACATTACCAATTTGAAGTACAAGAAAAAAAACACTTCATAATATTGTTTTAGCATGCACGTAAAGAACAGGAACAAGAAGGCCAGTCCTCAAGGTCGCAAACCTGATCAAAACAATGTAGAGCTTCTTCTCTTTATTGTCATCAGACCACACCTGTAATTCAGAGAAATTCCTCTGGAGCTTCTTTTTTGACGCCTCGCTAGGCACCAGCTCACCGACGGTATCTCCCTTCTCACCTTCAGACAAATCTTCCGACATGTCCTCAGTTGCATCCCGTCGCCCCTGTTCCCTTTCCCACCTTCGTTTAACCTTCCTTTGTGTATCTTCCCAGTCCAACTGCAGATTAAAATTTACATAATCCATAGACTGTTCCATTGCAAGTTATTTTCAAGAATTCACAGTTGATCGGTGCATTGATACTAGAAAATTCACTATGTAGTTTACCTAGCCAAGGAATCCAATTTTGTTAACATGTTCATTGTATTGTTCTAGTCTACTGTGACAACTTGTGACTAATAACTAGTAGAGAGTTATGCATAAATTTTGTTAAAGACTCAGACTAAGGAAGAAAATGCTGTATAATGCATAGAGGATAACTTCATATTAGATTCTTAAGAACAGTAAACTGATCCAACATCTTATCAGGATATCTCAATGCTGTGCCTCAAATAATTCAGTGCACAGTATGCTTAATAGCTAACTCCTGTGAAGTTAGTTTACATGTAGGATCTTAGCGAGTTAATTCAACAAGATCTTTCCCTTAAACTACAAGAACAGAATTCAGATGCACTAATCTTGTTAAGAATTATGTGTTTCTCATGACATCTGAAATCAAACATTCAGGAAAAAAAAAGGAACAGTAAAACCAACAAAAAAAGAGAATAGAACAGGTATGAAACTAATTGCACCATTGCAAAAGCAAATGAGAGCAAGGCAAACTCGCCTGCTTCTGCTTGCGCGCGAGATGCCAAATGCGCCAGCACATGTTCTCAAGGCGCGAGCTGCGCTCCCGGGAGTTGCGCGTGGCCACCACCTTGATCCACGTCCGGTGGAGGTCCGTCTCGTCCACGCCGGTCACCACCTCCTCCACGAAGTACTTGGTCGGGTTGAAGTGCTCGTAGTGCTGCCGCGTCCGCTGCCCCTGCAGCTGTCCCAATCCGCTCACCGGCGACGAAACGGCCGTCGTCCCCTTCTGGTCGTCCGCCACCGCCCCGCCGCTGACCAGTATCGCCTCCAGGTACCCATTGATCCACTCGTTCCCGGCCATCTTCGCGCGCCGCTGCTGTCATCAGAAAAAAAAAGCAACAAAATTTAATAATCGTATTGCATACTGCAAAGCCCAAATCTGAACACAAGACGACTACGTACAGCTTTTCCACCTGGAAGCGGCTCTGCAACAACGAAAACTGAAATGGAATTCGATAGTTTCTGCTACTCCATTACAATTATGACGATCATTAAGAGCTCGTCAAAATAATGCGACAGAGAAAAAGGTAAAATAAACGATTCCGGAGCACCGTCTTCCAATATATAAAATTAAACAGGCGATAAAAATCTGATTTTTTCGGACTACTTTTTATCGAGGATAACGAAGAGGAAAGATTCGATCTTTGATGCAATAACAGATGCAGGGAGCAAAAAAGGTACGATCTTTGAACAAAAAATGGCGGATACAAATCCGTAGATTTCTCCCTGCGCCGACGAGAAATCAGTCTCGCATTGGAGGCAGTGGCTTCTTTGTGCTCTGCTTTCGGTTTATGAGAAGAGGAGAGAGGAGAGAGGAAGAGGGAGGAAAATGGAGGGCCACAGAGTGGACACGTGGCAGGATGGGCCATCATGCACACGTGCCTGCCTCCTTGTACGTGTGTGGAGAACTGCCCCCCATGACTTGCTCTCTGAGCCTTGCATGTTGTTGAGCATTGCATTGCATTGCATTGCATCCACAGCTACTTGTGACATCTTACTTCATCTTTTTGTTCTTCTTCTGGCCCTCCTCTTGGCTTGTTCCTCAGGTGGATGGATTGATTGGTGTGACCAAATAATAGTGTTATGGTGTGATTTGCTTTGTACCTGTCTGTAATGTTCATTTCCATTAAGATGGTCACATACCATGAAGTGTTGTTGAATGATCATAAAACATTTACCTCAGTAATGGTTAATTTTTGTGACTATGATCTTAATGGCAAGGAGAAATGGTTTAAAACCATCATTATTATATACATGTAGCATCCTTAGAATAAAACTCTTTGCTGATTCAAGTGTTAGGAGTTTAATTATTGCATATATTTGTTATGGCATGCATTTAGATGAAAAGTTTTCAAGCTGTAGATGGGACATAATTCATTCATAGTTTTTTTTAATCATTTTAAAAAATGTGACTAAATCTTTTATTCAAATATAAATAGACCAGCAATTGATTGGGTTCTTCATTGAGTAAAAGGACAAGCCCTTTAGCTGAATAAATTGCCCAAAATTTATCTACAAAGATGCTGAAGCATATTCTACATATGCTGAGGTGCACCTACATTTAATTCTTCAATCATCTTTGGCTTTCTCACTGTTATTTTTTTTAGGATTTAATATTGGTACACCCTATCTATGAAGGTGTACCGTGCGCCCGTTCTTCATGGGTCATTAGATGTGTTAGTTACGATTGAATTTTATTAAGGTAAAACTATTATATCTATAGAGCTGTTAATATCCAACAGTAACTAACACATCTAATAGCCCATGAAGAATGGATGCACGGTACACCCTAATAGTTAGGGTGTACCAACATTAAATCCTTTTTTTATATGTAAATTATTTCAAAAGAAGCTTCACATATATGGAAATTTGTACAACAAATCAAAAAAAGTAAATTATATATGCATGTGGAATGCAAGGCTGTGCCAATTTGCATGAATCTGGCCAATGGGGAAGATCAAGCTTTGTGGCCTTACATTAGTGATAACAGAATTGGCACAAAAAAAAAGTAAATGAGAAGATTATTATGACATAAAAGAAAAAGGAAAACAGTATCTTATGTTCTTTCTTTTTTTTTTCTTTTTTTTTCTTTTTGTGTGTTTCTGGCAAACATCTAGTCTTGACTCAGTTGATGCTCATGTATGTGGGCAGCACAGCATCATCCACAAGCCTTGTAACTACCATCAACCAATCCATATCTTGTTGTTATCCCTTTGTCCACTTTGCCCCAAATGTAGGAAGAGGAGATGCCACTCCCTCCCCTTCCCACTTGTGATGGCTTGTGTCACATTAGCATTGCACTGCAAGAGGAGCTGCATGATGATATCATGTACTGGGTACTGCTGCCCTTGGCTAAGGTTTTGACAGGGCCATGCAATGCATTATGTGATGGTGTGAGCCAAAGGACAAAACTAAGTTGGCACAATCAGAGTTATAGGCCCTTGGCTTTCAGTGGCCTGTATATCATTCATGATATGACACATACCTCTCTCTCTCTCTCTCTCTCTCTCTCTCTATATATATATATATANCTTGTTTATTAAATTCAAGAAGTCTGACCTAACTTAATAGCTTATTAAGCTATATTTATTAATTAATATATATATATACATTACATTATATTTTAAATTATATTTATAATATTAAAAAAATATCGTGCACTTTAGCATTGTACATATCTAACACACTATAATTAATAATAATTTTGAATAAAAGTGACTTATTATACCTCTTTCGACATTACATATGATTTTTTGAATTAAAATTATTAATAATTTTGGCTCATATGCTAAACATTTTTAAGCTTTATAATATATATATATATATATATATATTAATTATATAAGTTAAACTTATAAGCTAACAAGTTAGGCCTAATATAGACGAGTTAAACATGTTTAATTAAAAATATCAAATCTTAATTCTGAGCTTGACTTATTTATTTAGAAAGGCGAGCCGAGCAAGGCTTAAAATAGGTCAAACCATGAGCCGCTCACGAACGGTCTGACTTATTGCCAGCCCTATTTTTGGTATTGCAATATGATTTAAGATTTAAGTCGATGAACGAACGATGGTGTGAATGGTTGATTATGGCATAATTAACTAATAATATTAAGAATATAAATATAAAGATGTTATTTTTTTATCGACTTAAACATATTTAATTTGACATGATATAGAGTCAGAGACTTTGAGTTTAAATTTTGATGTCGCTCGTATTAAAAAAAAATTAGTTGTCGACTTATTCTTTTAGGATTGTTGGTAGTACATCTAATTTAACAAGTAACAAATTGATTAATTATAAATAATAATTTTATTAGTGAATGCTTAATTCATTATTAAAAGTTAAACTTCGATCAGAGGATGATTCTGCTTCCGAGAATGTAATACCTTGAATAATAATTGTCGTAAGCGGCCCTTTACCAATTTTGATTAATTTACTACCTTAAGGTTTAATTAATTATCAAGTTGAACATAAGGTGTTTAATTGATGTAGCAATTTAATTAGTTGATAAATATAAGATATATTGGTCTTAAATTAGAAATTCACTAAATTTGTTTCTTCGGATATAACTGTTATTAAGTAATTTGTTTTTGCTAAAATATCTATTATTTTAAAAAACAAATTTATATAGAAAAAAATCATGTGTGATATAATATTGCTAGTATTGTAGTATTGGTAAGCACTCAACTCATTAGATTTGGACTTCTTTTTTTTACATTTATGTTGAACCACAACCAATGTATCATTTTCTTGTTCACCAACTTGATATGACATTTTTTTTTGTTTGTATTTATGTAGGGAACCAATGATGGAGCAATTTTATTCTTAAACTAATGAGAAGTAGATTATCTTAGAAGATAAATATAAAAGATAACTTTGTTATGCACCGTTTAGTTGAGAATAAAACCTGGATTAAAATTTTATTCTTCATTTTTTTACCAAACAACTATAAGACTAACTCATGAGTTCCACACAACATTTAATGCTGGATTAGAGCAATTCCCTACTCTTTTTTTTATTCAAAAGAGAGGCAAGACTAAAATATTCCAGTTGGATTAGAGGTTGAGAGACCATGTGATGGAATAAAAAAATTTAATACAACTAAAGTAACTTGGAAACCAAACGGGGCCTTAAAGAAAGATTGCTAGTTATCCTGTTAGAATATCTAATATGATGATACCAGGTCAAGACAAGGGAAGGAGGTAACTAAGCATGAAACTTTATCTTCCTAGCTCACCTAAACATTACAAGAGACATTGATTGTTCCTGGTGGACTACAATGAACTCCAATTGCAGTCCACAAGTTCCAGTGGTCACTCTTCTTGTTGCAGGAAGTACATCATAGCTGTTTTCCCTACCCAAAACCTGACAGATTTCCTGAATAAGAATCTAACAAGTAACAAATATGGACTTACAGCGAAGTTGTCAGCTTTTAGCACCCTCAACCACTGAAAGGTACTCTAATCATACAAAGATCAATATGAAAGATACATTACTTCTGATTTGGAATAAACCAACAATCCATCAAGTGAACCTGTCTTCAAATGGTTGTGACAAGATCCAAAAAACCCAGAGGCACAAGTATAGAACAGATGTCAATTATCAGACCGCTGGCAACTACATCACTGGAAGAAATGCTAAAAAAAAAAGAGTAAACCAGAGTTCTGAGCATTAGCAATGGGATTTTGAGTTGAACATGTAGTCTAATTGATTAAGGTTTCGATGCAAAGAAAGGTTTCCAGTTGATTCCTAAACAAAAGGGTTTTATCATGTTGCCCATTTTACGCTGCGCCCGCTGAATGCTAGAGCTTGAGTCTGAAGAATTTGATTGTCCTCCAAAAGACGATCATATTCAAGAAGCAGTTCTTCAGACTGCTTTTGTAGAGCAGCCACATGGGCCTCCGCAGAGACTGCCCGTTTTTTCTTCTCTTCCAACTCTGACTGCAATTTCTGCAGCTTTTGTTTTAAGCTTGACATTTCCTCATGGAGTCGATTTGTCTCGCTTAAAGGATTTCCTTCCTTGTCTGAAAACTTATGTTGTTCCATTTTAATGTTCTCGACTTCTTCCCTGGATGTATTAATCATTTTCCTCAAAGTGATCAGTTTACCAAGGTAATGATGTAAGCGATCAATTACCAAGGCAAGGAAAAGAGTGTATCCTGCAAATTTGAAAGGAATTTTATGTCACATCAATTAAGACAACGAAAGAGTATAACTAAAGGTAATATCTTTAAAGAAAAGTAAGCCCACTTTCTACTCTGAATTAATCCTGTGAATTAGAGAGATTT
Organism: Pontederia paniculata; assembly: GCA_001647135.1. Classification (NCBI taxonomy): domain Eukaryota; kingdom Viridiplantae; phylum Streptophyta; class Magnoliopsida; order Commelinales; family Pontederiaceae; genus Pontederia; species Pontederia paniculata. The sequence continues at coordinate 58,603 of LTAE01000814.1, forward strand.
CAAAAAAACCATGAGAAAATAACTTAGACAAGGTTTTACTTTCAGTACAGGAGCAAGAAGAAACCAAATTGAGCATCGGTTATTTCAGCATTGCGAAAATGACTTGTCTATTTTCTCTTTATGATGCAGAATGATATTCACATAGTAAATATATTGTTGGTGACATGGTGTATTAGTGTTGGATGTGTTACAGTGTCAAGTTTTTGTTCACCAAACCCCTCTATGAATAATGATCCTGAGCAAGTCACCAAAGCATGCAACATGTAACCACTACATTGTGTGTCCCTTGCTTGTAGTCTCAACATGCTTATCCCTGCAAACAGCTATATGCTTGGATATCCATGCATGCTAATGAGCACGTCAGTCATTTCTGAATCTCTGGTTGAGCAGTTTACTGGTAGGCTACAACTGATTTATCAATCACGGAATAGAAAAGTGTTTTAACCAAAAAGTATGTCTCATGAAAAAAGGTTTCTTTTGGGCTGCTTAAGAGCGCGTGTCTTTTGTGACAATAACATGAAAATGGTATCATCTCTACTGATCAAAGTAATAAAGAAATTTGCATATCAAGAGGAGTCATATGCAGTGATGGCAGCAACAAAAGAAATGAAGAATGTAATGAACCATAGCAAAAAAGAAAAAAAAATAAAGAATCGAAATAGGCAAATACACGGAAATTTGTACACGAAATGTTACCTTTCTAACCAGTTAAAAGGCCTTGTAGTAACACATAATTGAGGGTGTTTGGAAGAATATAGTCAAAATGAGGGCATAAAACGAGGTATGCAGGTAGCCAGAATAAGATCTAACATGGGAATATAGCACAAGACAGAGGTATGGAAGTCGCAAATTCATACCCACAGTTGCTTTTGTTTATTAGGGGACACTATCAGAAGTAAAAAGAAAAGAAGTTGACAAACAATTTTAATGGTATTCTGATGGACTAACAAAATATTTAGCTCGAGTACATGATTTATCAACATTTTTTGTGTTTCTTTCATTGCTTTTAATTCCAAGATGAAATGGTTTATTTTGAAGAAAGCATAGTGGCTATCGAAGATTCAAGAACTGAAAGGAAGCCTGGAGTACTATATTATGGACATTTAAGTTCATTTCCACAGTAGTTGCTTAAATATCTTATATAAGTAGACTCTTATTGATACTTATCATCCTTTAAGAGTTGCTATATAGCTTCTTAGAGCCAAGATATAGGTTAAAACTCCCATGTACTCGGCCCAGGGGCTTCCCTTGTAACGGAAAAAAAAAGATATAGGTTAAAACAGATTACAAGCTTTTACAAAACAATCTATCGTGGTTTGTAGCTTCTTCTTGATTTTACCTTATACTTATATCATTAGATGTCCAATTCCCTTTAGTCTCCTAGTTACCGAAATTGGAAATGGTCACTGAACGCCGAGAAGGTTGTGGCATGCACCGAGAACTCAAAGAACACCTTGAGATTCGAGGTCAAATGTTTCCATATGTTCAATCAGATGAAAAAAAAAAACAGCAACATAATGTAGCTGTACACAAAAGAATTTCCTCCAATTGTAGCTACATATATCCAGAATCAGTTACCAGACCATTGATAAACAGAATTAGCAAGCAGAATTGCATATTGCTTAATGGGTAAAACTTCACTGATCCAGTTACTCCGACATCGACAATGATATCTATTATCGCTCAAATGAAATCCATTTCTAGGTATTCTAAGTGTCAGAACTCCTACATAAGACTAAGATAACAAAGGAGAAAAGAATAATGGTCACTTTCTATCTGATTCAACCAAAGAACAGGACATACTGTTCATACTTCATACATCAAAATTGTAAAACTAATTAAATGTATCTTAAATGTCAGAACTCCTACATAAGACTAAGATAACAAAGAAAAAAAAAGGAATGATGAAAAGAATAATGGTCACTTTCTATCTGATTCAACCAAAGAACAGGACATACTGTTCATACTTCATACATGAAAATGGTAAAGCTACTCTTTTTCCAAAAAAAAAATTGGTAAAACTACTTAAAGGGGAAGCATTTATATTTGCTGAAACTGCCATAACTATGAACATTAACATACATACCTATGAGGGAGGCCTCAAGAAGGTGAGTCCTCCACAGCACCTGATCCATGGGAGTGACAGTCCCGAGCTTGGAACTCCGGTTCTGAATCTTAAGGACGGCGGCGATGCTCGACGCCATGATCACCGACAGTGTGCAGGCGAGCGTCTTGACGGTGGCAGGCCCCTTCCCTGTCTTGAGCTGGTCCAACGCCTTCATGAGCAGCTCCCGCAGCGGCCCAATCTTCACCATCAGCAGCAGCGCGGCCGCGCCCTCGGCGCACAGCACCAGGAACAGCAGCTGTATCATCCTTTTCCTTTTCCGGAATTGACAAGAAAATATTTGATTGCAAATATATATTTAATTAGCATATTTCGAAATACGTTTTCATTAATTATGATGATAATTAATTCAGATTTATTTTAATATCGTTTAGAATATTTGTAATTAAAAGAATTGGTTTTTTTCCATATATATATATATATATATATATATATATATATATATATATAAGAAATAAAATCTTATGTCACGCATCTATAATTTTCAAAAATAATTATTTTTAAAAATAAATAAATAATTGAATATATACAAGAACTATTTTAAAAGAATACTATCTTTAGAAAATAAGAAAATATTGCACAATATTATTAATAAAATTTATCTAAATAGTTATTATGAAGAAATTGTAAGTCAAGTAAAGTAAGAAAATTATTGTTATTACCCTATAATTATTATTTTTCTGGAAAAACAAAATTTTATTGTTAATATACTTTCCGCAAAAGTAAGAATGATTGTTTTGAAAAAAAAAAAGGAAAATATATTCTAATTTTCAGTTGTTTTAAAACTTGCAGCAGTCAACTACAAAATTTAATATATTCTAATTTTCAGATGTTGTTTTAACAATATATTTCTAATTTTCAACTGCAAAATATGTACTTTGGTTGACTTCCCCCAAATAATATATTCTGGTTAATATATCTTTTGAGGAAAACGTCTAATCAAACAAGATCTATTTTTTATATTTACAAAGGAATTCATATGGTTCTATTGGACATAAAATAAAATAAAATTTTAAGATAACGAATAGTCTTGATTGAATTAAAATTTTATTTATTTATTTAGTAAGTATACTTCTAAAATAAAATTTTATGGACTACTCTCACTAATCTATGACATTTAGAGTTTATATGTTGAATATTTATTCTTAATATTTTTTTTCTTTTATATAGAGCATACTTTACATAATATTAAAATATAATATTCAATATTTTATTTCTATTATTTACTTCTCCATTTTTTATGGAGATGAATTGATTTTGATATTTTATTTTAAATTGATTATTTTGTCATTATTTTACTGGTATAATAGTATTTTTTTAAAAAATAATATTATCTTCACATGATGAATAAATTTCTTATTATGCACAATATTTTTTTTTGTGAATAATATTATTATTTATATGTTCGTATCTATTTATATTATTTTGTAATTATCAATTAGTCCTATATTTATCATTTTTTTACATTTAATAATAGAGTATTACTTATTATTTATTATTTATTAATATCAAACTAACTTCAATAATACAACTTCTCTAGTGTGGAAAACAAGAATTATGTTTTCCATCCCTCCAACCTCTCATCTCCAAAATGCTTGTGCCAAGAGCCATTCATACCAACGGGGTCGGGGGTGAAGTGGTTAGCGGCTCCTCCTCGCTTAAGCAGAGGTCTCGAGTTTAAGTCCCTGTGAACGCAGAAAATCTTCGCTGGGAGCCTCACCTGAGTCAGGCACGCAACCCGGGGCGACACCAAATTAGTCGGGCTCGATGATGGGCCGAGACTTTAACTCGTGGCCACGTGAGTTGAAGAATCGGCGCCACTTCCCAAACACTGGGGTGGCAACCGAAAAGAAAAAGAAAAACAAGAGTCATTCATTGCCCCCACCTACTCACACACATTCTATATATACCTATATACAGTACGAGTTGTAAAATATCCATCGAGATGATGAAAGTGTAGTGTAATTATATAGATTTCGAGAGTACGTCTAAAATTAAAACAAAATCATAAATAAAAATTTCAGGGAAAAAATTAAATCTATGTCAACAAATTTTTTAGGAGCTCCATGTTGAGTAATTTTATATATTCAATGAATGTACTACCTATTTAAATGATAACAGTATATTACTTATTTTATCAATCATAAAATATTAGATATATGATAAATTTAATAACTTATAATAAATTATTTAAGAAAAAATAATATATTTATCATAAATTTTATATCTTATGATGGACAAAATAAGTAGTACGATGTTAACTACACCTTTATTTTTTTTCCTGATTTTGTTAGTAACTCTTTCCAAGTTTTTATTTTTTTTTAAATCTCTCTACTCAATTTGCACTTGGAGATTTTGAAGGGAACTTTCATACACGCATCACACGAAGATGATCCCCTTCACTTGGTTTGCACCATTTTCATCACAATTTTTTTCCAATGAGAATTTTATCACATCTTTGGTGTTTTAACTTTTAAGGTTTTATTTTATGTGAATGAAAAAATGTATATTTTTAACCAAAATTTCTCTATGTCTTCTTTACTTTTAAATACAATATATCTTCGTGCTAATGCACCATTTGGCATATTGATATGTCCAAAAATGATAAAATGAAGAAATCAGAGAGAAGGCAGGAGAAATCCAAATATTTGAAGGATTTTATAACAAAATAAACTATTACAATTTATACATTAAGATGTAAATAGTCTAAGAAGTATATTTGTATTCAGACATATGAAAATAAACATGTATACTGATATGAAAATGTATGAATACATGTAATAAAATAGTTGTATCAGAATTAAAACAGTTGTAATAGAATCAGGAAAGGATGATATAAATACAAGTGACCATTAGTAGAGGAGCTCATCTCTGCAACATTTCAGTCCAATCTCTTCTTTAGTCTTGTTTCTCAGAGCTTGAGGGGCTCGAATACCTCCATCTACTCTCTTCTTCTTATTTCTTCTTCATCTTTGCTAAAGGTTTTGTGGAAGACAGAAGCAACAAGGGAAAGCTCAAGATCAACTTGCAAGAAGAAACGTGAGAAAGAAAGAAGAACAAGGGAGCAAGAGAAACACTCATCTGTAGCAGCTCTGGAGTCGGTAGCCGACAGCTCTTGAAGAAGAGCTCAAACCCTAGATCTATTCATAAGAGATTTAGAGGTGAGAGAAAATACGTTCATCGCTTTTATACTTCTATCAGATGGATTCTACGATGTGTCTTGGCGTGTGTGCAAGACAGGTTGCAGTGCAGATTGGGCTCTATAGTATTGGGCTCAACATTGGTGCTCTTGTTTCTGCTCTTGCTGTTTTGGTGTTTTGATCTTGTTGTTCTTGTGTTTGATTTCACTACATTGATTTTCTTGATATGCTCTTTTTAAGTTTTCTATAGCAGACGGCACACGTTGGTCTCGAATTGAAGAGGTTGTCATCAAAATGCAAACATTTATGGAGCAGCAATTGAATTCTGTTAATGAGAGTTTAAATGCATTGTCTAAGAAGTATGATCATATTGCTCAACAAATAGATTCAGGTTCAAGTCATGGTAATTCTGAGCAAGTCCCTCAAACTTCTGCAAGAATTAGCAATGATAATAGATCTAATGATGCTAATTCTATTCTTAGAAATGTCAAACTAGATATTCCTAAATTTTCTAGATAGAATTCTTTAGATTGGATTTTTAAGGCTGAACAGTTCTTGGACTTTTACAATGTGGCTGATGAAAATAGAATCATTGTAGTTTCTTTTGCATTTGAGGGGGTTGCATTATAGTGATATAAATGGATGTACAAGAATAAACAGTTATCTTCCTAGACTCACTTCTTAAAATCATTGGAAGTTAGATTTGGTCCATCTGAATTTGAGGATTATCAGGGTGCCCTAACGAAGTTGGTTCAAACTAGATATGTTATCACTTATCAATATGAATTTGAGGCTCTTTCTAATGGAGTGGTTGGACTATCTGAATCATTTTTGTTATCCTGTTTTATTTCAAGATTAAAACCTCATATCAGACGTGAATTGTTAGCATTTCAACCAAAATCCCTAATGCAAGTTATTGGTTTGGCTAAACTTCAAGAGGAAAAGTTTAGTGATTCTATGACTACACCTCAACACATTCAATATCCTGTAATTTCTACAGGATCTATAGCTACTAAGCCATTATCTATGAGACCTCCATATTTGTCTAGTACAATATCTTCTTCTTCTATTTCCTCTTCTATAATGCCTAAGACCCCAGTTACTACTTTTGTTCTACCAGTTAAAAGGTTATCTGCCTCTGAGATGTTGGCAAGGAGAGAAAAGGGGCTTTGTTATAACTGTGATGATAAATTATACAAGAGTCATAAGTGTAAACAACAATTTTTTTTGTTACTAGCAGAAGAGGATGATATTTATATTTCTCCAATAGTGGAAAGTGAACCTGAATTAGGCAGAGAGTCATTGGAAATCAGTCTCCATGCCTTAGCAGGGGTTCCTAAACCTCAGACATTAAGGTTACAAGGGGTTATATTGGGGTTCTCGGTTACAATACTGGTGGATAGTGGTTCTACACACAATTTTATAATAGAAAGAATTATTTCTGAGCTGGAGCTTCAAGTTATGCCTTCTTCTCATTTTAGTGTTATGATTGGCAATGGTGAAAGCTGGTGTTTGTTCAAAGATGGAGCTTCTAATATAAGATATTTCATTTGTTGATGATTTTTATGTGTTGCCAATTGAAGGGGCTGATGTGGTGTTAGGAGTTCAATGGCTGCAGCAATTGGGTCCAGTTACAATGGATTATGCACATTTATCAATGTCCTTTGTGTAGCAAGGTCAAATGGTCTTTCTCATAAGAAATAATCATGTTATGTCTATTGAAATTTCTCATCATCAGTTAAAGAAGTTAATTGCTCAACAGGAGGTTATGTCTTGTTTTCACTTATCTTTGGAGGCGGATATTCAAATATCTACTCGGTCCTTGCACCCTAGTATTCAGACTTTATTAACAGAATTTGGTACAGTATTTTCAATACCAAACACTTTGCCTTCTTGGAGGGAGGTTCAACACCATATCCATCTTATTCCAAGAAGTCAGCCAGTAAATGTGAGACCTTATAGATACCCTCATTTTCAAAAGTCTGAAATTGAGAAGTTGGTAAAAGAAATGATTTCTCAGGAAATTATTCAACATAGTTCCAGCCCTTTCTCTTCTCGTGTGCTATTGGTTAAGAAGAAAGATGGCACTTGGCGGGGTGGACTATAGGGCCCTTAATGGGGTAACTGTTAAAGATAAATTTTCAATTCCTACTATTGATGAGCTACTTGATGAGTTACATGGGGTTGCTATATTTTCTAAATTAGACTTGAGAGCTGGATACCATCAGATTAGGATGGCTAAGGAGGATGTGCATAAAACTGCTTTTAGAACTCATGAAGGTCATTATGAGTTTCTAGTTATGCCATTTGGTTTAACTAATGTCTCTTCTACTTTTCAATCTATTATGAATAGACTGTTTGCCCCTTATCTCAGAAAGTTTGTGATTGTTTTTTTTTTATGATATTTTGATATACAGTCCAGATATGATTGTTCATTTGAGTCATCTGACAATTGTCCTTCAATGTTTACAAGATAATGAGTTTTATCTCAAACTAAGCAAATGTCAATTTGCTCAAATTAAGATTGAATATTTAGGGCATGTGGTGTCTTTGCAAGGGGTGGAACCAGATGAGCAAAAGATTATTGCAGTGAGGGATTGGCATGTGCCTATTAATCTTAAGCAATTAAGAGCCTTCCTAGGTTTGGCAGGTTATTATAGAAGATTTATTAAAGGTTATGCTTCTATGGCAAATCCTTAACTGATCTTCTACAAAAAAATTCTTTCAAATGGACAGATTCAGCTACTCAGACTTTTTTGACTCTCAAGAAGGCTTTAATTTCAGCTCCAATTCTGAAATTACCAGACTTCTCAAAAGGTTTTATTTTGGATACTGATGCTTCTGGCTCTAGTATTGGGGTTGTGCTACTTCAAGACTCTCATCCTATATGCTATTTTAGTAAGAAATTATCCCCTAGAATGCAGAAGGCTCCTGTTTATGTAAGGAAATTATTTATTGTTGTAGAAGCTGTCAGAAAGTGGAGGCAATATCTTTTGGGACATCACTTTGTAATCAAAACTGATCACAAGAGTTTGAAGGAAATTTTAACTCAGGTAATTCAAACTCCTGAGCAACATCAATATCTTGCTAAGTTGTGTGGTTATGACTATTCTATTGTGTACAAGTCAGGAGCTGACAATAGAATTGATGATGCATTATCTAGACAACACTTATCTGATAGTCAGTTTTGTGGTTTATTAATGCCTATATTTCATGTCATTGATCAGATCGAAGAGGAGTATAGTCCTAATGATCATGTTCAACAACTGATAACTGATATCATACGAGGTCAATTGGTACATCCTACTTTGATATATAGGGATGGGTCGTTGTTCCATGAAGGAAGAATTTATTTACCAGCTGAGGCTAAGATCATTCCTCTATTATTACAGGAATTTCATGAGACTCCTGTGGGAGGTCATTTGGGAGTTCTTAAGACATATAAAAGGCTATCTGCAGAATTCTTTTGGAAGGGTCTTAAACAAACAATGACTGACTTTGTGAGGAATTGTGTGATCTGCCAAAAAATTAAGTATTGTACTTCTAGTCCAGCAGGTTTATTACATCCTTTACCTATTCCTGATAGGGTATGGGAGGACATTTCTATGGACTTTTTGACTTCATTACCTAATTTAAAAGGTTGTATTGACATTCTAGTAATAGTGGACAAATTATCTAAATATTGTCATCTATGATCATTGCCCACCCATTTTACAGCAACTAAGGTGGCCAAATTATTTGTCAATCTGGTGGTCAAGTTTCATGGTTATCCTAGAACTATTATCTCTGATAGAGATTTTATATTTCTAAGTTCATTTTGGAAGGAGCTCTTCAAACTCAGTGGTATTAAATTGTGTATGAGTACTGCTTATCATCCACAAATAGATGGCCAGACTGGGGGTGCTAAATAGGATATTACAACAATATCTTAGAGGATTTGTGATGGAAAAGCCTCATACTTGGGTCAAAATTCTGCCTTTGGCAGAGTACTCATTTAACACCTCCTATCATTCTAGTTCTCATATTACTCCTTTTGAGGTAGTATATGGTCGAGCTCCCCCTACTATACCAGCTTATATTCGTTGCCAAACCAATATTGAAGTTGTGGACAAGGAATTAAGTGATAAAGATGAAGTCCTAAGGGTTTTAAAACAACAATTACTTAATTCACAACAAAGGATGAAATCTTTGGCAGATCAACATATAACTGATAAGGAATTCTTAGTGGGTGACTTGGTTTTGGTTAAATTACAACAGTGTAAACAAGGGTCATTGGCTATCCGAAGTTCTCATAAACTAAGTAAGAAATATTTTGGTCCCTTTAAGATTCTTGAGAGGATTGGGACCCTGGCTTATAAGCTAGAATTACCTCCTATATCAAGAATTCACCTTGTTTTTCATATTTCTAAGTTGAAGAAGGCGTATGGCACAGATACCTCCTATGTACCATTACCAAAATTTTCTGATATCGTAGGCCCTCAATGTGTGCCTACAACTATTTTGTCTTCAAGAGTTATCAAAAGGCAGGGACATATTTTAGTTCAGTGGGAAGGTGGTGCGATGGAGGATGCTTCATGGAAGGACTACGAGACATTTTTGGTTTCATTTCCTACTTTTGACCTCAATGATGATGTCACTTTTCCTACGGTTGGAGTAATTGATATGTCCCAAAATGATAAAATGAAGAAATCAGAGAGAAGGCAGGAGAAACCCAAATATTTGAAGAATTTTAGAACAAAATAAAACACTACAATTTATACATTAAGATGTAAATAGTCTAAGAAGTACACTTGTATTCAAACACATGACAAGTAAACATGTATACTGATATGAAAACATACGTAGGAATACATGTAATAAAATAGTTGTATCAGAATCAAAACAGTTGTAACAGAATCAGGAAAGGACGATATAAATTTAAGTGACCATTAGTAGAGGAGCTCATCTCTGCAACATTTTAGTCCAATCTCTTCTTTACTCTTGTTTCTTGGAGCTTGAGGGGCTCGAATACCTCCATCTACTTTTTTCTTCTTCATCTCTGCTAAAGTTTCTGTGGAAGACAAAAGCAGCAAGGGAAAGCTCAAGATCAACTTGCAAGAAGAAACATGAGAAAGAAAGAAGAACAAGGGAGCAGGAGAAACACTCATTTGTAGCAGCTCTGGAGTCGACAACCAACAACTCTTGAAGAAAAGCTCAAACCCTAGATTTGTTCAGAAGAGATTTAGAGGTGAGAGAAAATATGTTCATCGCTTTTATACTTCTATCAGACGGATTCTATGAGGTGTCTTGGCGTGTGTGCAAGACAGGTTGCGGTGCAGATTGGGCTCTACAGTATTGGGCTCAACACATATCCTCGTGGCTTCATCTTGTAGTACCATTTCGATGGAATATATATTGTTAGGATTTGCAGATCTGGAACATGTCACAATCGAACCACACGAACTTTAATATTTCATCTTAGTTTGATTGATATCACAAATGAAGTCAATCTTTTCGGCCATAATTCTTGAATACATTTAAATAATAACAAATGATAAGATAAAAATATACATCAAATTATAGAAATAAATGGCTAAATAAAAATAATAATATATACGCATCAATTCTAAAGAAACATGTAGTTTTGTGCCATGAACTACATATAGTGGCGAACAAAAGAGTGAGGGAGGCGTAGACGATGGAGTATCAAGCGTCGGAGTAGAAGACGTGCCACGAATGAAAAAATATATAAAATAATTATACTATATGAAATCTCTCTCTCTCTCTCTCTCTCTCTCTCTCTATATATATATATATATATAGATAAATTAGCGTGAGATCAGAAACACTGATCTCATTATGAGATAAGTGCATCCTGACCGTTATAATCAATATATATATATATATACATATATA
>LTAE01000815.1:9745-24156 GCA_001647135.1 Pontederia paniculata
AGAGAGAGAGAGAGAGAGAGAGAGAGAGAGATTTGATGGCTTGGGTCTTGGGAGAGAATAATGAGACTCTCTCCTCTAACCCTCTTTCTATAGAGGTTTTCTAGGTGTAATCTTAGCTCAATTTAACTTAATCTCTATTTACTTTGTCTTATCCCATAATTAGGTTAATAGAATTTTAATATTAATTGCTCAATCGGATTCATGATATGGTGAGCACAACATGGCTCACATTCATTTCAAACACAGTTCGTGCTAGTGTTGGGCAATTGTGTGGGAGCAACACGGCCCGCGTCCCATCCGGACATGGTCTATGTTAAGCTTTCCTTTGCTACTTCGACTCTGTTTTAATTAGTTGTGTGCAACATGTTCTGCATTCTCGTTGGACACGATCTGTGTTGTCCCTTTATTAATTAATTTTAATAAATTGAAATTCTCAGGTGTTGCAAACATATGTTATGTGCATAATTTTACAATAGTTGTAAAATTCAAAAAATACAACCTAGGTAGATTTTAGTGACACATACATTTATGTACACAATTTGTTATGGGAAAATAATTGTGTCACAATATTTACATATGTAGATTTTAGTGACACATAAATTCATATTTTGATATGAATTGTATTGGAAAATATATCTCATGTGTACTGACTGTTGATGTGCCTATGTATATATATATTTGATGTATATATGATTTTACGATATTGTAAAATTTAAAATTTCACTTGTAATTTTAGTGCAATCTATATAATAATAAAATTGCAAGTGTATAATTAAATAATTAAATATGTTATGGCTACTCTTCAATTATTTAAATATATCAATCACATGACATCATAATAAGATATATTAAGATACACAAAAATATGTATTTAATAAAAATTAAGTTACAAGACAAAATGGTATTCTACTCATCTTAAAATGAATTTTATTATTTGGATAAAAAATATAAAATAGTATAACCAAATAATCTTAGAATTAAATTCAGTCATTTTGGCCTAAAAAATTTATTTTATGCTACAAATATTTTGTAAATCACCTTAAAATGAACTTTATATTATTATTTCTTTTCATAATGACTATCAAACAGCCAATCCAAATAATATTATAATATTAAATTCAATCATTTTGACATAAAAAAAATATTTTTTTGTTAAATTTAAATAACTCAATTTTGAAAGTTCATATACTTTAAAATTTTTCATAAAGTCAATCACGTAGAAATTTTAAAAACTTATAATAGGAAAAAATCATAAGATACTAGAATACATTTTAAATCAAATCAAAATATAATTGTTAAGTTTTTTGTAATGCATGGATTCAACATTTTAAATATTTTCTCATTTCAAAATGGAATACGAAATAAGTATGATAAATTCATAATTTTGACATAAGTAAAATAATATGTGGAGTCATAATGTAAACTTTCTTCCAAAAGTAAATTATGACTATCAATGTAGTCTGATAAATATATTTTCAAATTAAAAAATGTCATATCAAGAAACTTTGACAAACTCATATTATAGTAAATGCAAAATATGTAATATCCTAAATAATTACATCTTAAGCAATTCATATAATTAAGATTTTAAATTGAGATAATTACTCTTTAGGTAACCTAAGGTAAAAGAATTTAATTATATTGCCAAATATATATTTGGGATTAAGTTAATTAATCAAAGATTAAGTATGTTTAAGTTAATTAATTTAACTAGTCTTATGTTAATTTATATGATTAAATCAGTAATATATTTAATCTCCTCACTTGACCGACCTAGCTACCTACCCAAAGAGCTTAATATTGTTATTTTCTAAGTCAAAATGTTAACCAATCAATTTATTTTCTTCACCTCCTTTCTTATCCACACCTTAACCGACTTATGCATGTCCTTATATATATATGACAATGGCCATAAAAAGATAGATATGGACCTGGTTGCCTTGAACCAACCGGGAGCACACCATAGAAGAAAGGAGGAGTTGCTAAGCTTAGAGCCAAGGTGGAAAAAAAAGATTTACTAAGAGTAATTAGTTAAATTAAAGGTATGTATGGGTGGATCCATTTGATTTTGTTTTTGTGATGATTTAAACTTCTGAATATGAAGTTTAATGTTAAGAAAGTAACTGAGTTGGATTTGTAGAAAAATGAAATGAAATGATATATGTTTATGAAATTAATGTGTAGACCATTTTTTTAGGTGTGATTTAGGAAGCTGAATGTTGACCATATGATTAATAAATCTTATAATGCCTAAAAAATTATGAAACTTCTCTTGATTGACCCTTTAGAAGTCTAGTTCCATCTGAAGAAAGAAATTTCTCAAAATAAAATATATTTAGAGAGTTATGCATTAAATAGTGAGTATAGGTCTAGCTGGCCGAGATGAATAAACAGACCTAGATGAAAATTACACCATAAATTGTGTACATGAATATAAAATGTGAAACTTATAGGTCTGAAACTTTACAGAACTAGGGTTCCAACCCAAGTGGAATGACCCTAAAATCATTTGTCTAGAGTGAGTTATGAGGATGTTAAGTGATACCTATCAGTTTTCAGAATAACAGTGTGAACACTAAATTACCTGTAATCACGGGAATTTTTGTAAATAGCTCATAAGTTAGAAAAATCTTAAATTAATATATGTTAAAGGTTTCCGAGTCTATGTTCAAATAAAATTTATTTCATGATATTTGGACTTCTGTAGTGAAAACTAAAAATATAACTTTGACTGTGTATCAGTCTGCCAGAAAGTGTAGTTGGCTAAGTTGGTCAACTAGTTATCTTAATTTATGTTGATTATATGCTTCATGATAAATGATGATAATTTGGATTATTTGTCATATGAATACTTACTTTCAAATGAATTATTTTGAGAGTAGAAATTGTCATGAGTTGATAAGAATAAGCTATGCATCATTGTTTGATTCTCATTTGTATTGATCAAATGTTTCAAGAAATTGATATCATGAAAGGTTACATATTTGATTAATTGTGAATATTGAAGTTTGATGAATATTTTCTGATCAATTGTGCTTTATGTGTTTTCTATGTGGACTCTGAATTTAAGTGTGTATCATGTGACCTTATGTGCTTCAATGAAACTAATAAGTGAAAGATTATGTGGCACAATAACGGTAGGATTGAACCTAAGTGCCACACAGAATAATCTGTGGGGGCCACCTCTAGAATTCATCTACCGGGATTCCAAAGTAATGGAATCATTATGTGGCTCAAATGAGCAAGCCCTACGGGGCAATGGTCCAAAGAGAGACCTATGGTGCACCGATATGTGATATGATACCGCAGTGCCAGCGGTGAATATGATAAGAAAGATAATAAATGGAAAGAAAAAGATGTGAATGTGAGATATGATTTTGTATGTTTTGGTTATGAAATTTTATGTGTTTCCTAAAAGGAATTGTGAAATATGAATTTTATATGTGTATGGATTGATCATGTTTATGACTCTGCCTTATATTCTTTTATGGATATTATGTTATGTGCAATTGTCATTTGAGAATTTCAAATTTCATTATAAGCATTTAATTTTGTTTATTGGCCCTACATACGAGCCTTTGCTCACGGGAGAAATACCCTATTTTTCCCCTGTACTTGGATCCTGCAGGCTAAGAGACGATGGGTGGTGGTTGACGCTCATGACACTATTTTGCACATGGAACGCATCCTGTATAAATAGAAGATCTTTTGTATTGTTATAGTACTTTTGGATATGTTGCTTTTGGATATGTATATCATGTATATGTATATGTTTATGTTGTGATTATTGTATCATATGAGAAAAAAAATGTAAGATGTGACTATGATATATTTTGATTATTGTGTTTGCTTTATCCTTACATCTGAAATCTCAGTTTTATAACTGCCAAAAGATATATGATATTTGTGTATGAGTTTGTGATTGTTTACGTGTCAACTGTGATGATCCGGGCTCTCGAGATTTTTTATAAATAGCTTCCGCTTACTCGAGTGTTCAGGTCGTTACAAAATACTTACAAAAAAATTATCATTTCATACTATATAATAAAATATGATAACAAAATTAAGACTAGTAACAAACAATACATATTAATAACATAATCCAACATACAAAAATGACAAAAGCTTATGATAAAATAATCAAGACAAATAATAGTCATAGGAATGATAACTTAATAATATAAGAATGACATCTCCCAAAAGAAAAATTCCCGTAAAATTATATAAGTATTGAAAAATTTATATTTTTTATGAATGCAAAATAATAGGTTTCTTAAAGATGTATCATGTAGTCCTATGTAATTTAATAATATACGAACAATATCTTTGAAAAATAATAATTTTGCAAAATCAAGACCTATGAAAAAAATATAATTTTAATAAGTGCAAAAGAATATACTTATAAGAAAATAAAATATTTAGTCTCATAAGAAAGATATTAAATAATAAAGTTTACAATAATATATAAATTTAAAATAAAATTGTGAACAAAGGCCATTTCATATTATTTATACGTATATACCCACATAAATTAAAAGTGATGAAAAAAATGCTTAGCAAAGGCATAATATCACATGCTAAAATAAATATGCAAAAAATCATATAATAGAATTGTGAAAATATAATAGAATATAAACATTTAAACCTTTAGCCATATCATAAACATATTGTTTATGATGTGTTAGAGAGAATAATTTTCAAATTCTATGGCTACACAATATGATGAAAATATAATAGTATTAGCATGAATTAAGAATATTACTCTTTAAGTATAATTATAGGCTTCTCATTAATATAATAAAATTTGATCATATAAATTTAAATATTAAATATATAATAAATTCTGACAGATCTTTGATTGATATGTAACAAATCTGATCACATCAATTTATTTTTTACCTTAAGTTCTGAACCCACACAAATTTAAAATACATTAGTCTTTTAAACGACAATAATTTTTCAGAAAAATATCAAATGACTTAGTATTAGGGAACCACACCCGTGGTGCGAAATTGTGTTGCATCTTTTAATTCACGGGGAATATGCCTTTTCACTGCACAATTATCTCTAGAAAAACTCTATGACATATAATATACTTATTATCATTTTATATTTCTTCAAGTTGTAACATAATTGTTGTTCACGTAATGAATATGATAAATTCAAAAATACGGAGGTCGATTTGTCAAATAGCCTTCTAGATACCTTAACTAATATAAATAAAAACTATAAATTAAGATTTCACATCATAATATTTACAAAAATAACATTTGTTTATGCTAATCTTTTTGTCAATAAAAATATTATTAGCTTTTGACTCTGACCTATACAAATTTAAAACATATGTTAAAGAGTGAAGAATGGTGCTATGATCACTTAACTTTTTATCTCTTGCTTTGAATATTCATATTTTTTCTTTTTCCTCTCATTTTGTGTTAAAGAATACAAATATAAAAAATATTAGTTTAACTTTTAGATTATTTGTAACATATCTAATTTATTATTGTATCAGAATCAGAACATTTAAGTTCAAATTTCGATGTCGCTCGTGTTACAAATTAATTTTCTCTCTTAATTATTCACGTGATGATATTTTTTATTGACTTAAATTTTTAAAATTATTGGTGACACATCTAATTTCACATACTTTTTTTCATTTTGAATATTAATATGTACGAATTTAATTATTACTTATAAATTTATAATCACCTTCATTTTTTTTCATATAAAACTAAATTTAAATTCTTACACAAAATTTCAAACTTTAGCATGTTAATTCATATAGAAAATATACTCTAAATGTTTTTTTATTAGAGACTTAATGCATATATTTAAATAGGGATCATGCCACCTTATCTTCTTCGTCATTTACAAAAGAGAAATAAATAAATAGATTTAAAATCATTGGGATTCAACTGGACAACAAGTACATTGCTCCTTATTTAATAATTACGGATTAAGATATTAATCTAACTAATTGATTATGAACAAAATAGTTATTATCTTAAAAAAGATATAGCAAAAAATACTATGAGTTTGAGTTTATTGTATTAATATTTCATCAATAGATATTTTTGATAAGTAAAAAAGAAATATTTTTAATTATAAATTAAAAGATTAAAAATAATATAAAAATTTAATAGCTTAATTTGAACTGTTTAAAAATGCTTCCAATGACATATTTCAAAATTCTTACTTCAATCAGTTTACTTTTAGTTTATGAAATTATATTTAATTAATATTTAATTATATTTAATTAATCAAGTCATTTAGTTTATGAAATTACATTTAATTAATATTCATATGACACAATTTTGTGCAAAATTTATAAAATACTAAAAACTTAATTAATTATAGTTAATTATATAATTATTAATATAAAATAGATTTAATTGAGCAAGTTAAAAAAAATTGGATGGCGCAAAATAAATGTTCTTGCTCATGGCAAGAACATTTTGTTCTTGTGAAAAGAAAAAAAAAAGATGATTTCATCAACTTCAAAATGATTTTATAATTTGATGAAATAATCTTATTTATGGAGTGTTTGGATGTTGAAGTTGGAATAAGTTGATTATTTTTTCTTTGTTCCATTCCTAAACAAGGCCTTCAAGTAAAATAAATTGTTTCCCCCAAAACGTATATAATAAATATTAAACGGTCCTTTGTTTCTTTTAATTCGTCCTCGAGCCGTTCCTCGAGTCCCGCGGACCTGTCCACGCGTCTGACGCTGCGAATCCAACGACGAAGCAAAAGAGACCGTCGGATCAGCGAACTGTGCGATCGAAGCCGTCCCGGTTCCTTCGACGCGAGACCATTTAGAAGCCCCGCCTTTTCCTCTCCCTCGTTTGCCAGTTTCTTGTTTCAGTTCTCAGTGCAGAGATCGGGAAGGGCGAAGGAGGCGAAAACCAAGTCTGTATAACGTCTGTATGAAATTTCAATCTTTGTATTTTAAGATCTAACATAATTTGTTTCCTTTTTTTACAGTACAATTCTCGTTGTTTTTCTGCAGTTTTTTTTCTCATAATGCTGTGTAATATAATTTCAGAATAGTTTCTTGTTTATATGTGATTTGTTTCCTTCGTTTTCACAGTAGTATTCCGGTTGTAATTCACAACTTTTTCGCCTGCCTATGAATATAATGCCAAACTTTCTTTTTCTGTTCAGAATAGTTTCTCATTTATATGATCTTTTACTTTGCGATCATTATGCATCGTTGGGATACATTTTAATCCGTTGGTCATATCAAATCAGTGGCTTGCTGTACTTTTGACATCAGAATAATTTTGGAGATCTTGTTTAGATTTAGTTTATTGTTGATTTATTTTTTATGCATGAAACGATTGCTATTTGGTATTGAAGGATTGAACTATAAGAGATGTCAGAAGCCAGCGAGCAGGCCTCAATGGCGGAGCGAATCAACGAGAAGATCCACGAATACAAGGGGTCGTCGTCCTCGGACTCCGAAGGGGAGGAGCCTGCATCCCACAGTTTGAGAAAGAAGCGTTTGTTTGGGAGGAAGGACCCTTTGCACAAGATCCTTGGAGGAGGAAAATGTGAGCTTTTATTCCTTGCCATAGTAATAGTTTTATCTCTTTGTTAATTTGCTTGAAATGCTAGGATCCAATATCAGCAAGTACATTGTAAGATTTGCATCTTTTTTTCTGTTTAGAGTATCAACAATAATCGAGAATTTGGAAAGGTGATAGCATGTAAGTAGGAACTTTGGTGAAGTCATGATAAAAGACAGGTTTAAGTATGATATATATTGGTTTGTAAATATAGGATTTGATCAAACGAAATGAACTAAGATAATTAGGAACCTAATGCAGCCGATTTTTAAAAGTAAAATGTGAAAAGTCCGAATTCATGCGATTTTATATACAAAGACTGAGAACTTTAAAGAAGATCCTTGGAAACACCATTCCTTGTTTAGATGGCCGCCTCAATGATGATTGGTTCTTGGGATTCCTATGATCTTATATTTGGATTTGTTGCTTCTCTATTCTTTACTCATGTTCTTGTTCAGAGCATCTAAGTAAAAAGTAAAGTTAATTTCTCCTTTCTGATCCTTTTTTCCCTTGTATACTTTCCAATTGATAATTGCAAATATTCCAATTTTTAGATCTCAGATAAGATCCTTTATAATGCCCTGTGATTTCAATATTTGGACATTTTTCAGTCAAGATCATTGTTCATATTAATACTGGCAAATGCATATTCCAATATATATATATATATATGTATATATATATACATACATATATATATATATATAATTGTTTTATCGATATAGGATTTGATCAAATGGTATGAACTAAGAGAGAATTTAGTAATATAATGCAACCTATTTTAGAAATAAAATGTGTAAAATCCAAATCCTTGCTATTTTATCTACAAAGACTGGAAACTTCAAAGAAGATCCTTGGATACATCCAAGGGTTGTTAGTTCAAGAGTTTAAGTAGATTCATTTTTTTTCTTGTAAACTTGATCTTGAACTCGATGAGTATGTACCAAATAAATTTAATATAAAATAATTAATATGCATCCGCAACAGAAAATTACGCACATATTTAAAATCCAAATATAAAAAACTAATATATTGCATTAATATGGACATAAATATGAAGCAATAAACGTAGGCGCTATTACTTTTAAGGACTGAGTAACCAATAAGTTCGCAATTTATTAAGTTAAGAGAAATAAGGAAAGATAAAAGTGCACTAAAGTTGACTGCAATAATCTCATAATATATTCTTTGTGAACTTCAGTTATACCTATTAATAAGTTAGTTAAACAAACAATTTAATATTTAACAATTTTTATTATACAAAATGAATAATCATATATATTCGTATAGAATCGCACAAACTTGTATAAACTCTATAAGAATCTATAAGAGTTTACATAATTTTTAAAAGTAAATTTTGAGTAGAATCTAAGAGTTCAAATCATTTAAGAGTTTATGTTGTTGTTTTGCTTGCCTAAACTCTTAACAACATTGGATACACCATTCCACGTTTAGATGGCTGCCTAAACAACGATTGGTTCTTCATCGGCTTCCTATGACCTTTTATTCTGGATTTGTAGCTTCTTTGTTCTTTACTCATGTTATTGTTCAGAGCATCTAAGTAAAAAGTAAAGTTAATTTCTTCTCTCTGACTTCTTTATATGTTCCTTGCTAGTTGCTTATTGCAAATACTAGGCTTTTAAAGTCTCAGATATGATCCTCTAGAATGCTTGGTGATTCCAGTATTTGGATACTTTTCAGTCAAGACCACTGTGCATACTAATACTAACAAATGCATATTCCAATATTTCTGCCGATTACACATTTATGTTCACTTCATTAGAATGAATGTCTATAATTTTTTTACTGGTAGAAATACTAGACAGTTATCGCATATTCTGATTTTGTAGGATTTAACATCTTCTCTGAGCATATATTTTACACGACTGGATTTTGTGTTCTTTCAGCTGCTGATATAATTTTGTGGAGAAATAAACAGCATTCAGGCGGCATACTTGCTGGAGTTACTGTTATATGGCTTCTCTTTGAGTGCATAGGATATCACCTACTGACCTTTATCTGCCACCTGCTTATATTCCTACTCGCAGCATGTTTTCTCTGGTCTAATGCTGCATCATTTGTCAACAGGTGAGATCCCAAACCTACATGATAGTGGTCCATATATATAATATGCTGAAAATATCAAATAATCTCATGGATGACTTTTCTAATCCATCACATTTAGGTTCCCGCCGAAATTTCCGGATGTTATATTACCTGAGGATGTGTTTATAAAAATGGCTCGCACACTGAGTTATGAAATTAATGAAGCTTTTGCAACTTTCCGCTATGTCGCTTCAGGGAAGGACCGAAAGAACTTCCTAAAGGTATCATTTAAGTTTCTGCAAGTCAGATTTGTTATAGAAATATTTAAATAGTAATGACTGAATTCATCCCATGCAGGTAATTGCAGGCTTGTGGGTTGTTTCGGTAATTGGTAATTGGTTCAGTTTGTTGACCCTTTTTTACATCAGTAAGTTTTTCTATTTTGCCTAGTATTACTCTAGTCTGGTCTATTGCTTTAACATTAATACTAGGATTTGCAAAGCAGCCACTGCTTTATGGGAACCATTACCAAAGGTTTTTGGCCTATCACAATTTAACATTGAAGAATAATCAAGTATTAGAACATAATCACCTGATATCACCATAATTCCTCATAATTCTGTATGTTTGTTGTTGGTGCCAGATTTTGAATTTGAAGGCATTCACTCATTAAAACATACATAATCCATTTCCCCAAAAAGGATTTGAAAGATGTATCAGAAATCCAACATATTTTTATGACTCCCAAATCATCAAGAAACTTGTATCTTGGTATCTTGTAGATCATTTCAGCAGCTCCATGAAATGGTTTTCTTTATTCTGAAAAGTTTCACATATGTTTTATGTCAGAGGCATTTAGAGCGCAAGTCTGATTTCATTTCTTTCTTTCCTCTTGGTGCAGTTTTTTTGATGGCATATACTGGTCCAGTGCTTTACGAGATGTATGAAGACCAAGTTGATAATGCTGGCGAGAAGGCGATAGCCGAATTTAACAAGCATTATGCAGTTCTTGATGCAAAGGTGCTCAGGAAAATTCCTCTGGGTCCATTTGCAGATAAGAAGAAGCATTGAAGGATCTTATCCCTTTTCAATTCCATCTGTTTCTTTTTCCTCTAGACATTTTTTTTTCTCTTGATTTCTCATCACACAATGATAATTATGAACTACTCTTTTGGTAGGCAACTTGCAGATGAATGTCATACCTGTATCCAAGTGGCTTGTTATCTAAATGATTTTATTGGCTTCATTCATATCAATTATCAATCTTGTGCAAAAGAAAACCCGTTGCATGATATTGAGAAGGGCAAATTCCTGTCCTGTCGAGATTTTTGGTGAAATAATTTAGGCATAAGATCCAAGGAATATATATTACTAAATCATATATAAAAAAGTAGTATTAGCGTATGTTACTAGGTACGTTTGAAATCTAGAAGCGAACTGAGACCTGAAAAGTTGATGGTAACTTCCGTGCCAACGATAGGATCTATAAATGTCATCAAGTTCGGTTGTAAAAAATAACACCAAAGTTGGGAAAAGAAATAGGATCGCGTACTCTTTGGGATAAGTTAAAAAGTTTTACGTAAATAATGTGTGTAAAAATATTATAATTGTGGAAGTAAAACAAGTCTTTTTCAGTTTATCATTAAATTAATTTGAATGTTTCTCAAACTTACACATAAATAATTTTTTACACTATTATTTACGTCGAAATATCATTTTCTAAATTAATATTTTGGTTGGATCGACAGATAAATTTCTAAAAAGTTACGGTGAAAACTGAAAAAAAAATCACCAATCTTACAAGTAAAAGAAATCTTTGCTTACATGTTCCCTCCCATCGGCCATGGATGATGGATCATGTCCAGCCGCAAACGACCTTCATGTGGGGCCAAACCCAAACGCAAAGGTCGAAACAAGCCCTTTAATCCACCCGCAGTCTGCCACGACGCACAAACGCGCGTGGGACCTTTCTCTCCCCGAATCAACGGTCCTGATCTCGCCATCCGTGGGGCCGCTCAACACACTTCGTCCCCCCGCTTCCAGGCGCTTCAATAAATTTGTTCCTCTCTTTCCACGACAGCACACAGCAGAGCGATTCCTGGCAACCGGCGTGGATGGAGGCGATGGCATCTGTTTCTCTAATAACACCCCAGCGATGTGGAAGCTGCTCGATCAGGCCATGAACGCCCGGCTCTTGTCCCCAATCCACACCCTCGCCCTCCTCACCCCAAGGTAGTAAAATTTAGGGGAAAAAAGTTCTTTTTTTTTGCAGGATTATTGATGCCCAGGCAATTGGCGTTTTTTCGATAATTTTTTTTACAGGGTGATACCCAACCGACGAGAGCAGCCCGAGGCCTATAGCTTGTTCCTGGAGCTGTTGAATCGATATGCCCTCTCGATGTCTCCCGTCGAGGTTGGAACTTGCAGAGATAAGTACGTCCTCTTCCTTCCTGTAGTCATTTGTATTTATCTTTTTGCTGAGATTTTGGTTTGTTTTGGTCAATAACAGTAGGAAGCATTTGTTTTTCTGCAAAGTTCGTAGCTTGGAAGCACACGTTCTACTTATCCTTGGAGTTATATAAGTTTTATACGGAGCTACTCCCTTGTTGTTTGCTCAGTTTTTCTAATAGCCGGAGCCATGTTTTTTCAAATGCAAAATAGTTATCTTGTTATGTGGGTATCTTAATGATGGATCATATGATTAATCAGCAATGCTATGAAGTTAGAGGTATACTTTGGGAGTTAGATAAACTGCTTGTAGGGGAAAAAATCAGAAGTATTGTAGCCTGCATTGTAGAATCTAGAAACAAAAATATATCATGGGTCCATGGGAGTTTCTTGATCTAATAGTTTTTTTATACTTCATGGAAGAGTTTTCTTTATCATGTCATTGCAGACTTTCCCATCACTCTGGTTATGAGTGCTGATCTGATCCTAAAAAACCTTCCTTATTTTTCTTTTAAAAGAAATAATTATTTTATGTAAGCAGTTTTATGTGGCCAAGTTCCTCGTGCATGTTTCATTTCTTTTCAACTGTTGAAAATCAGTAGAAAATTACCAAAGATATACAAAGTATATTCTATTGTAGATTTATCTACCTTTTTGTAGTTTAAGCTTATTATGGTGGAAAACATAAAAAGTAATCTTACTAGCTTAATTAAAATGAAATTTTTCTTTTTAGAAATGTTGCCAAAGAATAAACACCGAACACCCAAGAGGACAAATTTCTATAATTGACATGTGTCACAAAACAGGCCTATGACAACATTGTTACAGAAGCTGAATATATCCTTGTTTTTTGTCAAACTTTTAAGTCTTGTTCTATGACATTTGAAATAGGATTTGCTACTTCCACAAGTATTCAGAGACTCAAGGTGAGCACTGACATATGCTGAATTGTCTCATATTTCTTTTTTCATAAAAGAAGTACAAGAGGTCTTTTTCTTTCCATTAGTGTTTTATCTCAACCCAGATGCTTACAATTCCATGCCAAAACCTGTGATATTCTTTTCCACACTCAATCTGAGGAGTTTGGCTTTTAAGTGCATCTATAGAGTATAATATAAATCACCAAGTGGATAAATTCCAATGAGTCTTTAGTGCTTTTGGGAAAAAAATTCTAGTGCTTCTTCAATCAAGTCTTAGAAACAGGAGATGACTTACCTCTTTGTCCGAGGAATTGAACATCATTATATGAAAGAACTTCCTCCATTATGGTCAATTCACCAGCAACCACAGAAGGGGCAGGAACCTATTTTGGCATTTTCATAGAGGTATATGCTGCAGGCAAAGGGAATCCTAGTGATGAAAGCATTATCAAAGTTCAGAGCTTATCTTTAGTTCTCACTTTACACTTGCGTTCTCCTCTTTTCATTCCATTTTAGACAAAGAAATAACATGAGACATGGGGGTTTCTGTGCAACCCTGTATATGCCGGTCCATGTTGCATCTATTATGGAACATGCTGGTGAAGACAGTCCGAAAACTTATTTCCTCTCCTTTTATAAATATCTTTCAGATACTTTGGCTGATCAAATTTCCTGCTTTGTTGGAGCAACTTTTGAACTGTTAAATTTGGTTTCCGAGTTACAGTGTGCTGTGTTGTACAGTCTCTCTTCACCTTGTGTAGGTGATCTGCTTTAATGACTATCATTTGGGAAGTGTATACGTTCTATTGGAATAATGTGGAGAGAAAGAGATTTTAGACAATGTATGATGCGATCTAATTGCACTAGCAAATGCACTAGTGATTCAAGTAATAAAGTGAATAGAGTAGGATGTTTGAACCTACGAGGACAAATGTAACTTGACCTATCTAATTTCAAAAGTTGATAGAGGGAAGATTCAAATAATAGAAAAAGAAAAGAAAAGATAAATTTAACTAGATGAAATATGATAAGATTATATCAGATAAGGTTGGGAAATTAGGGATTCTATTTCCACTAAATCAGACAGGATCAGATTGAAACACAAATTGAATCTAATGATGGACTAAGAATTGTCTAAGGTGTGATCCCCTAAACAGGTGCAATCACCTATCTCAATTAGATTAATTGGGACGTTCAAACAAATCCACCCTAAATCAATCTAAATTTAAAACACATGAACATTACAAATCTTATGTTGTTGACTGCTTAAGCAGATCCAATCAACAGACCACACAACCCAAGAATCTCAAGCAAGTAATCTAAATTATGACATCAAATGCTTTGACTTAATTTCAAAGATCAATTTCTCATGCACTTAGTGTAGGATCTGGATGGCACCAAGAGGGGGGGGGGGGGGGGGGGGGGTTGG
>LTAE01000815.1:25869-69739 GCA_001647135.1 Pontederia paniculata
CCCCCCCCCCTCTTGGTGCCATCCAGATCCTACAGATTATGATTGTTTTATAAGTCAAATCTGTTTGGAACTACGTTTCTCTCACTGGGCTAACCACTCATTCTTTTTCCAAAGTTGATACCTAAAAGGGTATTCAATAACATATTTACATTCATAAAACATTAGATGATCTTCTGTGTTTTACGTGATTTGTGTTAGAGTTTCATGCTTGAATTTCAATTAATCAAAATTCCTTTGAACACCGAAATTGATCATAACGTGAATAACTCTCATTTGGGTTCTAACCATTAGCTGATAAGTAGATGGTGAGGGATTATAATTAGATAATTTTGAAGATTTGTTGTTATTCAAATGAAATGATTTTTTGAGAATGAGGATTCAAATTTATAAACTAAATATTTATGAGAGTAGCCTTAGTGATTTTATTGCTCATTGACCCAAGGTTTAATTCTGATTTGTCTTATTAATCACACAAGTAGAAGTCGTAAATGAACCCTACCCTTAGGAAATACTTTTCTGATTTGCATTAATCCATAGTTCTTTCCCATGTTTACTTTTTACTGTTTTATAAATCCAAATATCAAAAATATTTAGTCATTTATTTTTACAATTAGATTTCTATTATTACTGATACAAAATTCTGACGCTCTTGTTGTGTAGTTATACTCTTAGTTTTCATTTTTTAGTATAGTTATTAGTTTCTATTTTAATTAGTTCTTTTCCTAGTTAGTTAATTTTGTTAGATTAGTTCTTTAGTTTTAATTCACCTTGGATACAATACCCAGGGTTAGCTACTCGACCTATGCACTTGCATATTTGAGGAAGCTAAGGGTTTAAAACTTGATTGTCATCCCTCACATTCACACATAATTCAATACACTTTGTTGAGAAAATAGAATATTTTATTACTGCATAATGTCTCACCTCACACATATTCATATTACATTACCCACTCCATATCTACATACCTCACACATACAAAACCCATAGCACTATATTCTTCACATGAAGTTTTTTGCATCGTTGTCGGGGAATTGAGGCAATTAGGACTTATTTTTCAAAAGTAGATAACTATTTTCTTTGTATATAATTTTTGTTTCTTTATGCATATTTCAATTACCTAGTTTGTTTTTGTTAGTTTTCTATTAATTTGGTTATCTTAGGAATTTATGTTTTGAAATTGTTTATAATTTTTTATATAACTGTATATTCTGCCTAACCACTAATCATTATCTTGAGTTTCTATTTTTGGTCAGTAAGCTTATGTACAGATCTGATACCTTAGAATATTTCTTATCTAAACCAGAGGTAGGAATCAAAAGAAATTCAGTAAAAATTGTATACAGAAGAAGGTAGAGAACAAATCAGACTTCTGAAATTAGTTTTGATAAACCTACTGAAACTACTGAAATGATAGCTCCTAGAACATTCAAGGGCTGTTATGCACCAAATGCTCAAGGAAGACCACCTTTAGGAACTGTTTCTGGTGCTATATTTGAGTTGAAGTCATCTTTAGTTACAATGATTCAACAAAATCATGTTGGAGGAAATGCAACATAAGATCCAACTCTTCACATAGTGGTACATTGCACTACAATGGAGTATCAGTTGAGACCATCTACATGAGATTATTTCCTTTCTCACTTAGGGATGGAACTAAATTATGGCTGAGGTCATTGAGCCCTGAGGATATTGCTACATGGGATCAATTAGTACACACTTTTCTAGCTGAATACTATCCACCTAGCAAAACTTTTTAAATGAGGACCCAAATTTCTAAATTTGACCAAAAAGATGTTTTATCCATATATGAAGCTTGACAAAGATTTTAAGGATTGTTGATGGCATATCCTCACCATAGTTTTGATAAATGATTTTGGTAAACTATTTACATAAAGGTCTAGACTATCCCTCTAAAGTAACTTTAGACAATGCAATTGGTGGAGTATTTACATCCAAGAATATTGATGAAGCCTATCAGCTCATGAAAAATCTAGCTAAGAACCATCATTTCCTAGCACATGATAGAGCAAGAAGGCCTACTCCTAAACAAGAAGTTCACAATTTAGATGCATTATCTGCCAAGATGGAAGCTATGCTAAAAAGGATGGAGAAACTGAGTTTCACACCTCAAGTTAATATGGTTGTTAATCTTGAGATTAAGTATAGAATCTCTGAAAATCCATGACATCCAGCCGAGAGTTGCAACTTAATTATGCAGACTCAAATTAAGCAATCAACTGATCAAGTCAGTGCTTTAGTACCCTATGGAGCAAGACATGAATACTACAATCCTGATAATAGAAACAATATTAACCTTTCTTACAAAGGAAACCACTTTCAACAACCTATAATTAGAAATCAGAATCAATGATGGCAACCAATGATTTTGCTAAAAAAATCAACAGTTGAGCCAACAATCTTTCAACAATCAAAACATTCAAGTCATCAAGCCATCTTATGAACAACCAACTCCTGTGAAGTCTAAAATCGAAGATTTGCTAAAGACAGTTTTAAAGAAGCAGGAAAAACAAAGTAAAGTCATGATGAAGATGATAACCCAAATGAAAAGCATGGTTGCACACAACAAGATGTTGGAAAATCAGATTGTCCAATATGCTGAAAGCTCAATCAGACCTCAAGGAATATTACCTAGCCAACCTCAAGCAAATCCTAAACAATAAATTCAAGTTGTGCACCTAAGGAATGACAAAATTGTTGAAGGACCTTTGAAGACTCCAGTTGGACAAGAAGCTCATAAGGAAAAGGAAAATGAGATAACTTAAGAAGTTCTATTGGACAATGATAAAGAATCAAGAGAGAAAAAAATCAAAAAGGCCAAATGTGATTGAAAATCTGAAATACTAAAGAGAAAAATGCAAGCCGATAAGATTCTTAATATGTCATTTCCAAAAAGATTCAGTAATATCAAGCAGTATCAACGGTTCAACAATTTTTTGAAAATTCTAAAGAAGTTGTATATTAATGTACCATTTATTGAAGCTATTCAAGAGATGCCTTCTTATGCTAAGTTTATGAAAGAGATTCTCACAAAGAAAAGGAAAATACAAGAGCATGAGTTAGTAGCTTTGACTGAGGGAGCAAGTGCTATGATTCAAAATAAACTACCACCAAAACTCAAAGATCCAAGAAGTTTTTTCATTTATTTAGAGATTGACAACATAAAAATTAAGAGAGGATTGTGCGATTTTGGAGCATCTAATGCAGAAAATTAGATGTGGGTGAACTGAAGCCAATAAATATGTCATTACAAGTGGCTGATAGGTTTGTGAAGTATCCTCATGGAATCCTAGAAAATTTCTCAATCAAAGTTGGTAAATTCTACAACCCAACTAATTTTCTAGTTTTAGATATAAATGAGGATTTGCACACACCAATGATATTTGGAAGACCATTTTTAGCTATAGCTAGAGCTATAATTAATGTCAAGCGAGGGAGACTGACTTTTCAGATAGGAGAATATATAATTAAATTCAATTTATCTCAAGTCACGAATCAGCATAACAGTGAAGACCGAGGAGAGTTGCCAGCTCACCAAATAGATTCTATCGTTGATCATATAGCTGCTCTTATGCACATAAAGGATCCTCTTGAAGAATGTCTATTGAATGAAGAATCAGTGAATGACAATGATGTATCAGTTTATCAAGAGTATCTTAAAAATCATGAAGTAGTCAGCCTAGAAGAATTGGAACTCTAACCTATTATGGCAGAATTGGATATACTAGCTAATGAAGATAAAGAAGTGGAGTCACCAAAATTAGAACTGAAAGAGTTGTCACCAGAGCTGAAATATGAATTTTTAGGAGAGAACTCTACATTTCCTATGATTGTAAATGCTAACCTGACCAAGGACCAAATGGACAAATTGATGGATAAACTGAAAGAGTACAGAAAAGTGATTGGTTATTCACTAGATGATATAAAATAAATTCATCCATCTATTTGTATGTACGGAATTCCTATGAAAGAAAATTTCATACCAAGTATTAAAGGCTAAAGAAGATTGAACCCCAATATGATAGAGGTAGTTAAGAAGGACATTTTGAAACTCCTAGATGCTAGAATCATTTATCCAATTTAATATAGCGAATGGGTTAGTTTAGTTCAACTTGTTCCCAAAAAAGGAGGAATGATAGTTGTAAAGTCAGATGCAAATGAGCTGATTTCTACCAGGACAATCATTGGATGGAGAATGTGCATAGATTTCAGAAAATTGAATAAGGCTACAAGGAAAGATCATTTACCTTTACCATTTATAGATCAAATGTTAGAGAGACTATCACATCGCTCCTATTTCTGCTATCTAGATGGATTTTCAAGTTTTTTTGCAAATTCCTATACACCCATTAGATCAGGAGAAAACTACTTTTACATGTCCATTTGAGACATTTGCTTATAGGAGAATGTCATTTGAGCTTTGTAATGCACCAACCATCTTTCAAAGGTGCAAGATGTCTATATTTTCATACTTCATTGAGGACATCATGGAGATTTTCATGGATGACTTCTTAGTCTATGAAAGATCATTTGAGGACTGCTTAGAGAATATGTCTAAAGTCTTGAAGAGGTGCCAAGTGACAAATTTGATTTTGAACTAGGAGAAGTATCACTTTATGGTGCAAAAAGGAGTTGTGCTTGGCCATGTGATTTCCAACAGAGGCATAGAGGTAGACAGAGCTAAGATTGAAATCATGGAAAGATTGTCACCTCCAACTAATGTCAAAAGAAATCAGAAGCTTCTTAGGACATGTAGGATTTTATAGGAGGTTCATTAAAGATTTTTCCCTCACAGCAAGACCTCTAACTGAGTTGTTGTCCAAAGATGCATAATTTATTTCAGTGAAGAGTGTTTATCAGCTTTCAATATCTTGAAACAAGCTCTGATTTCAGCTCCTAACATTCAATCACTAGATTGGTCTTTGCCATTTGAAATTATGTGTGATGCTAGTGATCAAGCTGTGGGTGCAGTTCTAGGGCAGAGGAAAGACAAGGGGCTACATGTAATATACTATGCTAGTAGAACATTAGATGATGCACAAATCAATTATGCTACTACAGAAAAAGAATTGTTGACAGTAGTACTTTCTTTTGACAAATTCAGATCCTACTTAGTTGGAGTCAAAGTAGTCTATACAGATCACCAAGCAATGAGACATCTCATTTCCAAGAAAGAGGTAAAACCAAGGTTGATTAGACGGATTTTGCTATTGCAGGAATTTGATATTGAAATCAGAGATAGGAAGGGCACTAAAAATTTAGTTGTTGATCACTTGTCAAGAATGCAACTTGGAGCTGAAAATCAGTTAAGAACAACACTACCTATGGATGATTCATTTCCTAATGATCATCTCCTTTCAGTAATGCAACTGAATTATCCTTGGTATGTTGACATTGTCAACTACTTAGCATGCAATGTTGTGCCAAAGGAGTACACTTATCAGCAAAGTAAGAAGTCCCTATATGATGTCAAGTATTGTTACTGTGATGATCCTTTGCTGTTTAAGAAGTGTCCTGATGGTATTATCAGAAGATGTGTGCCACAAGCAGAAATGAAGAAGATTTTGCAAGAATGTTACTCTTCACCATATGGAGGACATGGAGGCACCAACAAGACAACTACTAAAGTCCTCCAATTTGGTTTCTATTGGCCTTCTCTATTAAGGATGCACTCATGTTTGTTAAAGCCTGTGATGCTTGTCAAAGATCAGGAAACATATCAAGAAGGAATGAACTACCTCAGCATGACATCCTAGAAGTGGAAATTTTTTTTATGGGGAGTGAATTGATTGGGCCATTTCGTAGCTCATTTGGATACAAGTATATCTTGCTAGTTGTGGATTATGTATCCAAATGGATTGAAGCAATCCCTACAATTGTTGTTGATTTCATATCTTCATCAAATTGTTCAAGGACATCATATTCCCAAGGTTTGGAATTCCTAAAGTAGTTATCAATGATGGTGGGAGTCATTTCATTGAAAGGATATTTGAGATCTTGTTGAGAAAATATGGAGTTAAACATAGAGAATCAACACCTTATCACAAACAAATGAGCAAACATAAATCTCCAACAAGAAAATTAAGACAATCTTGAAAAAAACAATTTCAATTATCAGAAATGATTGGAGCAACATACTTAGTGATACTCTATGGGCCTATAGGATAGCCTATAAATCACCAATTGATACTACTCCTTGCATATTAGTCTATGGAAAGAGTTGCCATCAACCAATTGAGCTGGAGGATAAAGCTTATTGGGCTATTGATGCATGCATTTTATAACATATTTTAGGGCCTGCATTAGGCAAAATTTTGAGTCATTTTGGCATCGCATGCATCTATTTTAGTCTTTATTTGTTTATATTATTTTGAGTCTTGATTCTACCCTTGTTGTGAATATTTTGCAGGAAATCAGCTGAAAAGGCTAAGGTCCGGAAGCAATTCACAAAAGCACACATTTACGAAGATTAATTCAATCTCCAGTGCCCATCACGGGCCGTGACAGATCATTACGGGCCGTGATGGAGGTATAAAAGTAGGATTCAGCCGTCGTGAGGTGTTATGCACTATCACGACCACAACAGACGCAAGTTCAACTTATCACGGGCCGTTATGTAATATAACGGGCCGTAATGAAGGAGGTCACGACCGCAACTAATGTTACGAGCCTTGCAGAAGCTCCAACTCAGAATTTCCAGGCGTCACGGGCCGTTACAACCTGTTACGGGCCGTTACGGTGCATATAACGAGCCGTAAGAGTATATCACGACCTTGGCAGAAGCGATGGCGAACTACAGCGGAAACATCACGGGCCGTTACCATGTGTTACGGGCCGTTACTTGAGAACTCACGAGGCGTTACAACGTATCACGACGGCTTGACGAGGTGACCAGAAGCTACAGCAGAAGTATTACGGGCCGTGACATCTTGTCACGGGCCGTAAGTTAGAAATTTCGCCTCGGCAGAACCAGCTTGTGCCCGACTTACGGGTCGTTACAGTCCATTACGGGCCGTGAAGATGAAGACCAGAATGAAAGGTTCATACTTACGAGCCGTTACATTCTGTAACGGGCCGTGAGAAGATGTCGCAGTTTTGATATTTGCTCGATTTCGAGATAATTCGACGGCCAGGAAGTTTTGGATTTGATTGAAGACTTCAAAGATTGGATTCTATCTTATTTCTGAGTATTTGCACAAGTTTTATTGGACTCTCATCATCACCGTTGATAGAGAAACAGATTTGATCCAAGGGTTCGTATGGAATGTTGATTCAACCCTAGAAAACCCTAGGTATAAAAGAATTTCGGGGGCAACCAGAGAGGAAGAGGCTGGATAATCTTTTGGACGTTTGGAATCTTGGAGGTGCAGAACTCATATCATAATTTCCAGATTCTATCCAGAGATCTAGAGAAGAAGGCGGGGAATTGATTCAACCATTGGAGAAGAGAAGACGAAGGCTAGAGGCTGCTGGATTGAAGGAAGAACAGTGCATTCGCAGAAGGGCTGTTCAACTTCGTCCTTTGTAGTTTCTTATAATTCTTATTCTCTGAACTACTTATTTTGTTTAGTTCTGAACTTCTTATTTTATTCGTGAGTATTTCGTTTTATGGATTTTATGAACCCTAATATTGATTGAAAGACTTTATAGATTGTTCCTTTTGAATATGCTATGCGTTCTTAATGCTGTTTTTCCTCTGAGATGATCTTGAATATCTTTTATTAACTACTTAGTGTAAAAGAGTTTTATGATCTGATTTGTAGGGAGAATTGATCCAGAAATAAGTCTTACCATTGCATATCTTAATTTGAGTACTTGTTCAAGATTCAGATTTTGTGGCCTATTGATAGGTCTTGTTAAGCAATCAATAGTTTAGGTTTGCAGAACAATATTGCATCTTAATTAAGGATTTATATAAGGTGGTTTCGTTGAACATCCTTAGTAAGTCTGAGATTAAGATAGGTGATTGCACCTGTTGAGGGATCACACCGTTAGCATACCTAGTCCATCATTAGGAATAACCTGTGCTTAATTTAATCCAATCAACCTAGTGGTGAATATACCATTGCCTTCCCCATATCTTGAATTCCTCTATTTACTTATCCCATTTATACTCTTCTTTTTATAATTACTTAGTTTCTGTTTTGAACATTTAAATAAACATTCAGTAAATTATTTCTCTCAATTCACCTTAGAATTAATTAAGATAAAACAACAATCCTCGTGGGTTCGACATCCTTCTCATTTTCTATATTACTTGTCGCGATCAGTATACTTGCTGGCTTTCTTTTGCACTGCTGGATTTTACGCATCAGCTATAAAACATTGAATTATGATCTCAAGGAATGTGGACAGAAAGGCTACTGCAACTGAATGAGTTAGATGAGATTCAACTAGATGCATATCACAATTCCGAGTTCTACAAGCATGACATTAAGAGATGACATGACAACATAATTCTGAAGAGACACTTCAAAGAGAGTGATTCAGTACTCTTATACAATTCTAGATTGAAGTTGTTTCCAGGGAAGTTGAGAACCAAATGGTCAGGCCCATTCAAAGTTCATAAAGTATATCCTCATGGGGCAATAGACATACAAAATGAAAATTCTGAAATTTTTAAGATCAATGGACAAAGACTGAAACTACATAATCTTGGGGATCAAATTTATTAAAAGGAGATTGTAAACTTGACCAACCCTCATAGGATTGAGAATTGAAAGTCACTATAACAATGTCTAACCTAGGACATTAAACAAGGATGCTTCTTGGGAGGCAACCCAAGCTTATAATTAATCATTTTTTCTTTTTTTTTTCTATTTTGTTTGTGTACATATACAACATCAGAAGCAAACTGCAGCAAATTCTTGGCAAAATTTTCAGAAAATCAAGAGAAATCATTTGTTTAAGGGTTGTAATAGGTCACAATAGAAAAGAGTTACATCAATTCAGTATCAGCTACAACATAAACTGATGGAAAGCGGAGTATTAGCTTTTTTATTCTAAATTCCCTCTCATTTATTTCTGATACTCAACAGTTTTTTGAGAGAGATATCAGTTTTTCAAATTTGAGATCTTAATTCAATATTCTTGTGCAGACAATACAAGCAAGGATCAGCTTTCGAGCTCAATCCTTTGTTGTAAATCTCTATCAGAGGACACAATGAAAGCGTTAGAGGGAATAAGAAATGAAAAGGAAATGGAGCAATGATCGAATTTTGAGAAATTTTAAGTTGAATCGGAGAAAAAATTTGAACCAGACATGTTAGAACTGAACTGGTCGGCTTAATTCCTCCTTAAAATATTATGGCTCTATTCATTTCCCTCTTCTTCTTGCTCCGAACCTTGAAGACCTCTTGCTGCTCCACTCCTCTACTCCTCTGCTGCCCGAATCCCTCCTCCTATCGGAGCGTCAAGGAGTTTCCCTCATCAACAATCCTAGTCGATCATGGTCGAATGCACTTAGCTTGGGTAACTCTACTCCTCTTCTCCATTTCCTAGACGATTCTTATTTGCAATCCTTTCCATCTCCCTCGCACTTCTATTTCCCCCATTCTAACTTCATTTCATTCCCAAAACCCATCTTCCATTTCCCTTTTGCCTACTGATCCCATTAACCACTCCATTCACCCAAACCCTAACCACACATGGAGTTGCTGAAAGTGATTCAGTGCTACCGCCTGAGGAGGACAAGGAGAATTCAAATTGAGGCAGACACCCAAACCCAATTTGAACCAATGGAAGCTACAACTGTACAAGAGAACACCAATGAGATTGTTGTTGCTACTGAAACTGAAGTGCTACGTACTGCTGTCATTGCTGAGACTGAGAAGAAAGCAACTGCTGTGCAGGCTACTAGTGAGACTGATAACAAATGTGTTGAAGACCCTACTGTCCAAGTTAATGAAGAAATTGTTGCTCACCTTGCACCTACTGATCAAGCAGCTCCTAAGATCAATCCGGAATCTGAAGAAACCCCAATTGCTGAATTACCTGATTTCTTGACACCCTTAGTCGATATCCCACATCCTAACATCACCTACACCCTTGTAGCTGTTTCAAGGAACCCTGAAGAAATCCCAACTATTGTTTCGATCCCAGAGCCATCCCTCTTAATATTTCGAGCATCCCGTATGCATGTGCACCTCCACCAAAGGGCAAACTAGTGCCATTAGATGAAGACATAGGGAGAAAAAGAAAGCCAATAAGGACTGCTGGAAATTCCAAGATGAAAATTCAAAAAAGGGGATGCTCTGAGAAGGATACACCCATTGAGAAGCATGGACATGACTTTGATGCCAATTCATGATACTGTTGAGGCCACACCAGACCTTGAACCTATCATGTCACCTCCACCAACTCAAGCCACAACTACATTAAAAATACCAATGAGGAGGAAAACTATGGCTACTAAGAGGTTCACAAAGAAGAACCCAGCTCCTACAGCAACAGAGGACATTCCAATCCCACAAGCTGAAACAAAACATGACTCCAACACATGCCTTATGGAAAAGCTGACTAAAAGTTTAGAAGAGCAGAAGAAACAACATGAGATTCAACAATAGCTAGGTTAGCAGTTGAACACTTTGTGTGCCAAGAATCACGAGTTAGGAATGAAGCTGAAAGCAGTTGAGGTGACTCTTCGTAGGATCCTCAACTCCCAACTTGGAAACTAGTCAGTTTCCATCTCCCCCTTGTAAACACTGTGGATAGTGTTCGAGCTAAGCTTGAGAGATGGTATTTTGGTATAATCCTATACATCTTTCTATTTTTCTTTTACTTGTTTATATGTTGCACATTGTATAATATATACATCATGTTTTTTCTTATGGCATAAAATTTTCACTTGCATTGCATCAATTGCATTCCATATGCTTCTATTTTTTTTTTCAATTTTTGTATATATACTCAATGTGCATATAACATGAATCATACATATGTTAATATATTGAATATGTGTTTAGTGCAGAATTCGTCAATACGATAGCTAATGCCCTCCAATACCAAGTAGCTCTAGCTATTAGACTTATGTTTTAATTAAAATATCATTCAGGAGCATTAGTGGTGAATTGAGTAGTACCTAGGTTGGGAGAAAAAGAAGATATCTAGCTAGAAATCAAAGCTTAAGCGATTGTCTTGGAAAGAAAATATGATCAATTAGACTAAGGTGCCTTATGTGAATACTCATGTGTGAACAATTGTTCACTCGGTAAACAGGAAAAGAACAATTGCACTTTACATTGCATGCATGCATGAATAAAGAGAGCTAAGTCTAAAAAAGAGAAAAGTATGAAAAAAAGAAGTAAGAAAAGAAAAATGTCTGCTCTCCTGAATAAAACCAGGATCTTTATCCTATTGACTAGCATGAATAAAAATCAAGGTTAGTCCTTGCTTACTTGCATATACATGAATAAAAGTCAGGGCATCCCTATTTATATAATCTCAAATGTTTGCCAACTGATTGAGAAATTCGAAACCTAAAATATAAGGAATTTAGTATGAGTATACCATCATAGCTTAAATTTGCTTTATGCTTCAGTTAACTCCAGTTAGAATTGGGGTATGAAGTGTTATTAATGAGGTGTTGAAATTGTGGGGCACATAATTGAACTAATTCAACTTAAGGATCCTCTAGTGTGGACTTTGATGATTCAATTAGTCCTTAATTTCTGAATTGGTTTGCTTGAGGACAAGCAAAAGTCTAAGCTTGGGGGAGTTTGATGAGTAATTTTTATATAGATGATTGTGTACTTAACACTTTCATATTCTGCTCATTTTAGGCTTAAAAATGCATATTCTCTTATGTTTATCACCCCACTTTCCCCAAGCTATTTGTATAGCTGACTTGTAGAAATTTGTATCGAAATTTATGCTTATATAGATGAATTTCCAGCTCTCTTTATCTCATTTCGATTCACTAATTAATTGCTTACCTAATCCCCTTTTTATTGAATTATTTTTATGAGAAACACATCTGATTTAATTGCACATTAGAAATTAATGCATGTAATGATGATTGTTGCTTTGTCTTTAGCACATGATATTTTGAGAGCTGTCAGATTTATATTTTGGCCCCATTTGCTGCTTTTGGGGTTGTTGCTGTAGAGGCTGCCACCTGTTCAAGCCTCCCACATTTTTGAAGTTGCATCAGAAGATTCTTTTGGATGTGACAAGTGGCACAATCAGAGAAGAAGGAAGAGAATCAGAAAGTTCCAAGGAGGCCTACAAGAAGGAAAAAAAGCTACTGCTGAGGGGGTTCTTCTCTCTCTCTCTCTCTCTCACATTCTTTCCAATTCGAATTTTGAAGTTGATTAGGGTTTGAAGGAGCAAGTGGCACATAGGGAATCAAGATGGAGGAAAGACCGTTGCTGAGAAGCTGTAGTTTGTCTCTTTGTAGCCTTCTTATCTTGTATTCCTATTATTCTGAGTCATGTATTTAATGGAGAACAATTCATTGTCTGTAATGTTGAACTCAGAGATGTGTAACTAAACCTCTTATTTCCTAAGGACGGTAGTAGTCTAGGATGATAGTTGTGTGTGATGATGAAAAATTTCATTTTTTGAATGACAATTCTTTTTATGGATTTCTAAAGCAGATTCTTATATATATACACATATATATATACATATATATATATATATATATATATATATATATATATATATATCAATGTTGGAAACTCCGTTAACAATTGTGCTAATCTATAATGTTGATAAGGCTCATCATTTCTATTATTTGACAATATGAAAGGAAGTAAAAGGTAATGTTTCCTTTTTGTGTTGAATAAGACTTGAATGTGTTGTGCTGTGATGTTTTAGGAATGAGTTTCAACAGTTTATTTCATTGAGACATCGAGAGATTGCATTTTTTCTATTTTTATGATTCCCTTGGATCATAGGCTCATTTCTTAGCTATCTATATTCATGTTTCTAGAAAGAGAGATAAGGTTGATTATAATTGTTTTATAAGTCAAATTTATTCGGAACTACATTTCTCTCACTGGGCTAACCACTCATTCTTTTCCCAAAGTTGATACCTAAAAGGGTATTCAACAACAAATTTACTTTCATAAAACATGAGTTGATCTTCTGTGTTTTACGTGATTTGTGTTAGAGTTTCATGCTTGGATTTCAATTAATCAGAATTCCTTTGAACACCAAAATCAATCGTAGAGTGAATAACTCTCATTTTAGTTCTAACAATCAATTGATAAGTACATCATGAGGAGTTCTGGTTGGATAATTTTGAAGATTTATTATTATTCGAATGAAATAATTTTTTGAGAATGAGGATTCAAATTTATAAACTAAGTGTCTATGAGAGTAGCCTTAGTGATTTTATTGCTCATTGGCCCAATGTTTAATTCTGATTTGTCTTATTAATCACACAAGTAGAAGTCCTAGATGAATCCTACCCTTAGAAAATACTTTCATGATTTGCATTAATTCATTGTTCTTTCCCCTATTTAGTTTTTATAGTTTTATAAATCCAAATTAAATAATATTTAGTCATTTATTTTTGCAATTAGATTTCTATTATCACTGATACGAAAATCAAAATTTGATACTCTTGATGTGTAATTATACTCTTAGTTTTCATTTTTAGTATAGTTATCAGTTTCTCTCTTTTTTCCTAGTTAGTTAATTTTATTAGATTGGTCATTTAGTTTCAATTCACCGTGGATACGATACTCGAGGTCAGCTCTCGACCTGTGCACTCGCAGATTTGAGAAATCTAAGAGTTTAAAACTTGATTGTCATCCCTCACATTCAAACATAATTCAATACACTTTGTAGATAAAATAGAACATTTTATTACTGCATAGTGTCTGACACATATTCATATTACATCACCCATTCCATATCTACATACCTCACACATAGAAAATTCATAGCAGTACATTCTTCACATCACACCACATCTCTACTTTCAATGTTTTCTTCATCACTGGATCCTATAACTTATATTCAGATTCTCTATCTCCATATATAAAAAAATATGCATTCTTGAGGTTTATCATTCAATTTTTGTCCTTATTCTTTTGATTCATACGCAAAAACTCTGTAACAAAAAAACTTTCAAGTGAGAAAAAGAAACACTCTTATCAGTCCACACTTTTTCAAAAATATTAGAATTCAAAAGAACTGATAAGGATCTGCTAATCATGTAACATGCAGTATTAGCAACTTGACTCCAACAAGTCTTCAATAGTACCATGCTTAGCATATATCTAACTTTATTCAAAATGATTATTTCATTCTTTCAACAACACCATTATACTATGGAATTTCAGGTATTATCTTCTTAGTCTGAGCTCATATTTGAGTAATAATTTTTGAACATCTGCGTATACTCAACACCATTATTTACAAAGACATTTCAATTTATTTTTCATCTCTCTTTCCCTCATGACATGAAAATTTTAAAAAGTATAAAGTACTTGATATTTTGTTTTCATGAAATAAATCCATAATTTTTATGATGCATAATCAATAAAGATAACAAAATATTTATTGCCACTTAAGGAGTTAATCTCAATGAGATCATACACATTATAATACACCAAATCCAATATATTTTATTTTCTTTTTGGAAAGACACAAAAGATACTCCACATTGCTTACCAAAGTAGTTTTACATTTCATAATATGAGAGTTCTTTATCAGAATCTGCAATCCTTTCTCACTTGTATGTCATAATCTTTTGTGTCACAAATCTGGTGAAGCTTCTTGTTCTATTGAATTAACTAAGTGTCCAATCAAATTCATTTGAGTCTTATAGAAGACACCTGATAACTTTCCTTTAGAAACAACCATGGATCCCTTAGCCAATTTCCATTTTTGTCACTCAAATGATAGTGATAACCTTCTTGATCAGAAAATTGAGAATAAATTAAATTAAGGCACAAATAAGGTATATGTCTCACATTCTTCAGAATCAGTTCACAACCAACGTCTGTTCATATACAAACATCTCCAATACCTGCATTTTTGGATTCAATCTTATTGTCCATCTTCATTGTGCCAAAAGCACCAGTTTTATGCACACTGAATCATACTTTTAAAGGAGTTGTATGATGAGAAGCACTTGAATCGATTACCTACTCAATTAAAGAGTTTTAAAATTACACTTCATTTCCATATGAAATAAGTACAAGATCACCATCTGATGTCATTGCAGTAGTACTCTGGTTGTCTTCATCTTTGTGTTTCTTTCTATTTTTTGTTCTTCAGTCTCTAGAGTTTCGTTTAATATGATCTTCCTTACCATAATAATAACACGAAAATCTTTCTTTGAATTATGGTCTATCAACATGATTCTTAAGACCTCTGCTTTTATCTCTCTTCTTGTTCTTTATTATAAGAGTCACTGTAATATCTATTTCCTTGCTCTTCCTCCTTATTTATTCATTGAACAAATAATCTTTAACCATGAAAAGTGATAAAAACACAATTAGGAGAAGTTATTGAGTGATATCATCAAGATTTTCCATGATTCTCATAAAGAACTTAGGGACATTAATTATTGCATCTCATCATCAAGAGCTATATTCATTGCTCCTAATTAATTTATTAAATCTTAAAATTCACTCAAGCGTTCAACAATAGAATTTCCATCTCAAACTTTTAAGTTCATCAATTTTCTAATCACAAAGGCTTTATTCTGGGTTGTATTTTTTTAGTTGATTAAGTTGTATGTTATTAAGACAACACCTCTAAGTTTTCTTGGATATTCCAAGATTAATGAAGTAATTACTTAGATTTCTATTTCGGAAGACTTGTTTTGTGGTATTCACAATTTTTGATATGTGCACAAGAGTTACCCAATATTTATTTGCAATCTTTTTGAAGTATCCAACATTGAAACTTAAGAGTGAATTGCATAGAAGAAAAGTCCCATTTTTTTATTCTTTTTCCTGAGTTTAGCTAGCATAGAATGCTCACATAAACTTAATACAAGCTTTGAAACTGCATGTTGGTGGATATGGAAATGGAGGTGCATATCAATCATTTTTGGAGAAGAAGCCATTTTATTTAAAAGGCAAATTGTATCATTCACATGCATTAGGGATTTGTGATGGTATGCGAATGAGGTAGAACCTCAACCAAACTACTAGCTCTGTCGGAATATTATCGTGACCGGGTACCATCAACGACATACTTGTTAAAATGCAAAACTGATGCATGCTTCCACTAAGCAATTCAAAGCTACGGTAATGCATGTATAATTGAAATGGACGACAAAGGACTTTGGTCCGATGACTTGAATAGTTAAATTATGGTTATGGCACTCACACCACTAAAAGCTTATTTGCAAACCATCCTGCTTAGTATACAATTTGCAAAGGAAATGGATACAAATAAGTTGAAATTGAATCAGATTCTGCAATAGTGGTATATCTCCTAAATGGCTAAGAAGTATAAACCCACACTTGGAATAATTGGTAGCATCAATCAAACGAGAGCCGCATCAATATCAGACTTCATATTCGCAAAGGTCTTAAGAGAAGCAAACACAACAATAAACTAGTTTGCTCACTTTGTCGCTAACCCCACAATTCAAAGAAAGGGGCTAACACTCTCGCCACGTGCTTTGGGACACATTTTGTTTGTTCATGTAACTAGAACTCAAGTACCTAAATATCTTTAATTTTGTAACACATGCGATTAAGCTTCTCTCTTCAGGTAAAAAAAATTAATATCAACTTTTAGTCCATTTATTGATGATAAAAGAGTCATGAATTGGGTCGCTTATCAGTAGTGTGATTATTAAAACTTTTACCATGTAAATGATGAAAATTTCATGCATTTGTAAGTTGTGACAAATAAGTTATTGTAAATAAGTAATTAGCTAATGTTAAACACGTAGAATCTTTTATCGACATTGATACTTAAGTTCTTGTTTATCTTGCAGGTGGGGCATCTTGTTTTTGCATTCAAGTTGTAGTTGGAATGTTAATCCCATCTTAAGCAGCACATCTTTTATAATTCAAAACGTTCATTTATATGCATGTACATGGCTTTCAGCGACGAACAATTCCAACTCAATTATGATCAAATATTCGAACCATTTATACTCGGTGCATAAAAAAAATATTCAACAAGCCTTGAATTTTGTGAAGTTACCAAACAAGTGAAAGTTTTTGTCCCATGCACTTCTCAAACTTCCATATGTGACTATGTCTTGCCATCCAAGGGTCACTTTAGGCTAGGGGATATATCAAGTTCGAGATCAGGATGCACTAGTCTCGGTCCCAACCCATATTAACCAAAAAATTAGTCTAGAGTCCAATCTCGATTTGGTTGAGATTGAGACTTTCCAATTCATATTAGGATAATAATAGGACAAAACTAGAATATCCAAATTTCTTTTAAATATATTTTTAATAATAAAAAACATTTGTATGCAATAACTAGAAGATTATTAAAAAAGGAGGAATTAATTACATATATGACAATATAATAGCGATTGGATTAAAAATACATAAAATAATACAACTTAAATTAATTTATAAAAAATAAAATTAAAATATATTTTATAAATTGAGTTGTGACTAGGACACCTTGAATTTTTAATAACCTGACCTCGAGTTGGTTTAAATTGATAATTGAATATTATGTCGTCTTGATTTAAAATTGATTCAGTTTTTCTCCATTTCTCGAAGTGGACTAGGCCAAGACGACTAGGACATAGTGATATTGAGCACCCATAGTTTAGGCATACACTCAATAAGACCATGATTGAACTCCTTTCATTTTTTCGCAAGGTTGGTTCACCGTTTCTAGATGACATATATTCCTTTTTAAACCTACTATATTACATGTCCTTACTATGGCCCTAATAATTGTGGCAACTACTTTCTATAAAGTTATAGACACATTGGTTTAATTTTTGGCGAAGAATG
Organism: Pontederia paniculata; assembly: GCA_001647135.1. Taxonomy (NCBI): domain Eukaryota; kingdom Viridiplantae; phylum Streptophyta; class Magnoliopsida; order Commelinales; family Pontederiaceae; genus Pontederia; species Pontederia paniculata. The sequence continues at coordinate 43,797 of LTAE01000815.1, forward strand.
GTTCTGGTGATATGGACATAATAGCTGGAAATATTTTTTTGTTATTAAATGGGTGGGCAAGTCCACAAGGAACTTAATAATCAAATCACAAAGTGAAGAAAAATGAAAAAAAGTAGACACTTCAGGCATAGACAACCTACAATGCCACAAAAAAAATATAAGGTTCTAATTTAACATGAGGGGTATCAAGCATACATATGTCGTCAAAGGTCTGTCGCACCAGTTACTTCTCAAGGTATATGCTTGATGCTCACACGCTAGCTCAAATTTAGGAAACTTAGGGTCAACATCAACGAGGTGTTGGATATGCCTTCTGGTATTGTGATGCTGGCCAAATTCAAAACAATTTGTTTCTAAAATGATACATCTGTGACCTTGGTTTCATGTAATTTCTAGCCTTGCAATTACACCTCGGAGTTCAGCTTCGAGGGGACTTGATTCATTGAGTTCAAGAAAGAGACCAACAAGCCTATTGCTAGTGCTATCCCTAATTAGTCCTCCAACACTTGCCTTGCATGCCTTATTTGCTACAACACCATCAATGTTGAGCTTAACCTATAAATCATGTGGTGGTTCCCATTTGATTAATCATTAACTCCTTACCTTGTTCTTCGTGGTCGACTTCAGTTGATGCCACCATTTTGAAACAAACAACTTTACTTAGGATTGCTTTCGTAGGCCGATGGTGTGTTGGAGGCTTATCATAGAAGATAAAATTATTTCGCCATGTCAAAAGATCCCAACAAGCTATCCCAAAAGTTGTCGCCCATGAGATAAAGTTGTGCCCCCGTCTTTTTGCCAATTTTTGCACGAGCCAATCCCGCAAAGGAGATTGAAAGAAAGTGCTTTTTTTTATTGGAAACAACGAGGTTTATGTAGACGAGTCTCATCATATTGCAAGCATAAAAGGCATGTAGTATAGTTTCCTTGCAAGTTGAGCATTAGGGACATGTGTCAGAGGCTAAGATGTGCCATCAATGTCGCTCTACATTTGCCATAAGGAGATCATGGGCAACCGTTGAGGCCTCTCCTAACACTAGATGAGTTTTCATATCATTATGAGTGGCTTCCAAGTACCTACCACTAAGAGTTTGTAGGCTGAATATACATAGTATATGTTTAAGACATTTATCATTTAGCATGTGTCAGATGATTTCATATCTGTATTGGTGGATGTGATGGCGAGAAGGGTCCTTTGATCAAAAGGCATGTGCAATATCTCCCCACTTTCATGTACAATCGAGGTTCCTAAGATTAACAACTCGCTTGTTAAGGAACTGAGGGGGAAGAATGTCAAATAGTGATGTCAAGGATCACATGCCACTGATACAATGATCATACTAAAAAGTTGCATCTTGCCCACCCTAATTAACAATTATGCACTAGAATTTCATTTAGTTCCATGCATTAGTTATGAAATAGCCAAGAATTTCCTTTGCCACCTTTTAGTTGGTGGTCTTGGCTGCATCTTTTTCCATACTTACTCTTTAACACTTGTGCCCAAAGAGAGTTGGTTTGATGATGAATACCCCATCCAAATCCAAGTTTAGCAATAGATGCAACATTAGAAACTTTGATGTCCCTCAATGAAGCCCTCCATTTTCTCTCCATTGTGCTAATTTGACCCATGAAATTTCTAGCAACTTGTGTTGCTAAGGTTTTTGGCCCCATATGAAACACCTAGACCATTTATGGAACATCATATGAGGGATAGGCATAGTTTGCATCACGTAGGAAGGCATGACTTAAAGAATAGATCGTGTGAGGCACATTCGACCAACAAATGATAAAGAACTTGCTACTCAACCATTTGTCCAAATTTTAACTCTAGATAGAGCCTTTGGAAGTGGTTGCATCGATCCTACCATGGATAATAGGAAAGCACCTCCCAATTGAACTTGCTGAGGTAAATGTGTAGACTTGTGCAATTGGTGCAAACTAGTAAAGACAAAGTTAGAAAATAAATTAGTGACTTTTCCGTGCTAACTTTTTGGCTGGTCCAAAGTGAGCAAGGGCATTCAGGATCACATACATTTTAGTGACAAAAAGGCTTCGACGAGAGGAGGTCCTCGATGAACATAAGATGACATATTGCTGGTCCTCCTCGTATTTCCTAGAGTGATTGCCAAGAACCTGAATTGACATCAATATTGATCAAGTGTGTCAAAATATTCCCTTGTAGAGAACAAAAGGATAGGGCATCATTGTCTTATGCCCTTACTCATAGGAAAGGTATATGAAGACTCTCATTCTAAAGAAATTGCATGAAAGGGAGATGCACAACCCATGATAACCCGAATGATATTGTTAGGAATCCCCAACATGTTAAGTGTATATCTGATGAATGACCATTCATGTATATTGAATGCTTTTTGACGAGAAATTTCGATGATCATAAGCTTTGTTTGCCTCCCAATGTGGCCAGTATATTCATGATTGTCAAGATCTCGATCTAGATCTTAAGATCTTATAATTTTATGATTTTAAAAATTTTAATCAATCTTAATTTTAATATGAGAATCTTATGAGTAAGATCTTAATATGATCTTAATTTATGTCATACGATCTTATGATTTTATTTGATCATATATGATCTCAAATAAATATTTTAATTATTTAAAAATAATTTTGATATTAACGCTTGATATAAATGAAGTTCAATATATTTTGCTTACGAATTTTGAAATTGTGATTTAGTGAACTCTATTTCAAAAATTGAGTGCAAAAAAAATGATTAAAAATATATTTTATTTTAAAATATATTTTTTTATTAAGCCTTAGGATCTTACGATTTTCGATTCGATTTTATGATTCTCTTAAGATCTCAATTTTGACAATTTTAATTGTATGGATTAGTTCTTATGCAATAATAATATTTTCTTATATGTTGCGGCCTAGGACGAAGCTAACCTGGTTTGGAAGTATTACCTCAACAAGGATGCCTCTAATTCGATTGGTTAAGAACCTTGTAATAATTTTATAGTTGATATTACATAGATTGATTGGTCGGAAGTCACCTAGCATTTTTGGTATGAAGACTAAGAAAATGTGATTCTCATGGAGTGTCCTACCTCAAATATATTCCTTTAACAAAAATGAGTATCCAATCCTTGATCTCAGGATAATAATTGGAAATATTGGATGGCGAGCAGTAAACGCCACTTCAGCCAACAAAGTTGGTACTTAATACTCCACTTCAGCCAGAAAAGCTGTAATTAAGACATAAATCTCGAGTCCCTCAAATGAAGATCCAGATAACCACCGGGAAGCAATAAGGCATTGAGGCATCTTCACATTTGACACTTTTAATTCTAGTTACTTTTGCATGGCCTCGAAGTTTCAAAAGGCCGTAGCTTAAATAGTAATCATTATTGTGTCCAGAATATGTTGAATTTTCTCAAATCCACCCATTAATCGTATAAGCTTTTGACCACAAATAGAGCAACTGAAAAAAAAATCCGAACAGTAAGATTCAATTCAATAGTTTGCACCAAGAAAAAGGGAAAGAAAGAACAAAAAAAAACAACAAAAAAGGCGGGTGAATTAAAAGATGATGATGATGATGATTGGTTAAAAGGTGAATTTTCAGGATTAGACAAGAAGTTGTCTAATTCGTTAAACTCCTCAAAAGATTGGTCATTTTTTTAATTAAACTTTGCACAAAGATGGGAAGGTACAGAGTTGTTCCCAATGGAGTCCACAGCTTTCCAAATCGTCGTCCCTCGTGTAGGCCACCTCATAAGGTGTCTCAAGCCCTTTCTCGCCCCGCTCGACGGCCTCCTCCGCTTCCTCAAGATGGCCTTCGCCGGAGCCCCGCCGGTGGAGCAGGAGCGCTCCCGGTTGCCTTGGGACCCGCCTTTCGACCCTTCTAAGCCCTCGCGCCCCATCTCCTACCCGATCACCACGCTCCGGGATCTGGAGTCCAGATCCTACTTCGATTCCTTCCATTTCCCCTTCAACAGGACCGCCGTTCCCCTCCCGCATTCCGCCGTTGACTTGCCCCCTCGACGGAGGCTCCTGGTCTGCCACGACATGAAGGGCGGGTACGTCGACGACGTCTGGGTGCAGGGCGGGGACAACCCGGACGCATACGCCATATGGCACTGGCACCTCATGGACGTTTTCGTCTACTTCTCCCATTATCTGGTCACGCTGCCGCCGCCGTGCTGGACGAACGCGGCCCATACGCATGGCGTCAAGGTCTTGGCTCCTTTAGTGATCTTTGATGTATTTTGGGTCTTGATCCAATTTGCTTGACGAAATGATAACGTATGGTCTCAATATTGCGAATACATTGATTCATGTCAGATGGATAACAACAGTAACTCTAATTAACCGCTGGAAGAGTATGAAGATGGTATTGAACATATTTCCATTGAATTTAGATTGGTTAGAACCGTCTTCTCATGCGAAATGCAAAGGGTATATTTACCGTAATAAAGTAAACAAAAAAATCATATCCAATGAAAGGGATGAAGTAAAAACATCGCAGCACTTTAGTTTGTCGTCTTGGTCTTATGTCTGTACAATGCATAGGCATGTGGTGAGAAACTCATGTGCCAGTCCATATTGGTCATTTAGGCCGGTACTGGTACATCTCAAGCTCCGCATCAACATTGTAGCACCATGCAAAAAAAAAAAAAATTGCTGTGGTCTCTTTCAACTTTCTATCCAATGTAAATTCATGAAAGCAATAGTTTTGTTCTTTCAGGATGTTTATGAATTAGGCTCCCAGACTGTTTCGCAAAGTTCTGCTGTACAAAAATTAATATTGACGCCTTTTGATTGATCGCCTCACCTTGATTTTATTTTGCCTTTTGACTTCTTGGATACCAAGGTCCTAGGAACATTCATAACAGAATGGGAAGAGGGTCGAATTATCTGCAACACCTTGCTTCAGACAAAGGAGTCTGCTCAAATGTTTGCAGAGCGGCTGGCTGAGCTTGCTACTGCTTTGGGTTTTGATGGTTGGCTGGTTAGTTTAATTCATTTCATTTGCTTTTACTTTTCTCTCCAGGATCAATTTAAGTTAGTCCAGCAAATTTTATCTCGTCCTCCAAATGATGTACTGATGGTCATCTTCCCTTTTTCTGCTTGGAATCTTCTTGCTAATATCTGATTCTTGATATCGAAATAATTATCCATTGGATTATTGTTGAATGGTGTTTAATTTGTATTATGATCAAATAATATATCTGGAATTTCATGTCATACTGTCGAAGTTCCTTTAAAAAATTAATTTCTCAACAGCTGATATAGCACTTAGTCTTTCAGATCAATATTGAAGTTAATCTGGACTTGAAACAAGTCGATAACTTGAAAGAGTTTGTCCATCATCTTTCTCAGACTATGCATGACTCTGTGCCTGGATCTTTGGTTATATGGTGACTCCCCCAAACATATTCTTTTTTTGGTTCCATGATTTGTGAAGCATTAGAATCATGCATGCTTATTTAGTTATACCTTCTCCTAAATATTTGTGTCATACAGGTATGATGCTGTGACTATTGATGGTATTCTTGATTGGCAAGATCGACTCAATGAGAAGAATAAACCTTTCTTTGATTTATGTGATGGTATATTTGTCAATTACACTTGGAAGGTAGCATTTATTCTTCCACATTATGACAATTTCATCTATCTTCATTTTTTCTGTTTGTAATTACATATGATACTTGCAGGTGAATTATCCAGAAATGTCAGCTGATACTGCTGGTGACAGAAGGTTTGATGTGTACATGGGCATTGATGTCTTTGGCAGAAATACATTTGGTGGTGGGCAATGGAATGTATGCCAACACTTGATTTATGATATTCTAGATAATTGATTAATCTGCTTATCTTAATTGAACAGATTATGACTGAATATATTGAGAATCAGAGTTTTGTTTATTTTAGCTGGTTTGATTTAATGCAAGGTTGAGTCAACAGATGAAGATTGTTAATTCAAAAAGAGCCTAGGTATGGTCAGTTGTATGTACCCAAAACTCTATGTTTGTGGTCACTTTGTGAAACATTAGTTGACATCTTATGTTGTGACCTGCTAGTAGTTTATGTAGGCATCTTTACGGTTAAATGACATCTTTATATTATTGTCTAGTAGGTTATCGTGCATTTACTATGAATGTTACTTTGGACCTGTAAGTCTATAACCGAAACTTTGCTCATTGAGAGACAGCTTGATAGAATCATGTAAAAGGTTCTTAGGCCACTTGAAATTAGTTATATATCCCACTAACAGATATCATATATTATTAGTATTGACGTCACAAATGTGATATTGCTCTAAACTTATGAGCATTATCCTTGCAGTACTATGTAGAATCTCAGGAAAACTTGTAAAGCTGTTCTTTTCTTGTCAGACAAATGTTGCACTTGATGTATTGAAGAAAGATGATGTTTCAGCTGCAATATTTGCACCTGGATGGGTATATGAAACTGATCAAAAACCTGACTTTCAGACTGCACAAAATCGGTATACACAAGGCCTTTTTTGTTTACATTTAATGCTGGAATGTGAAATAAGTACTCAACTTGAGGTGTATCTGCATTTTTTTTTTTTGAGGAGATGCTTCCTGTGTAACTAGAATATTAAACTTATATATGCCGCACGTTAATTGAATTTACTACTTTATAATACTGTGAATAAGTTATAGACGCTCAAGTCATAGCTTATTCCTGTTAATTGCAATTGCTGTTTTAAGGAATGGGTCATCCTGCATAAAATGATTTCTTAAATAATCTTTTTTAGCAGTAAAATGTGACAATTGAGAATAGTCATACGTAGATATCTTAAATAATTAACCCCTTGGTGGATTGAGGTGAGATAAAATACAAACATGTGATTATGCAACTTAGTCATATGTTTATTGATGCGAGAAATCTATAGAGATAAAGCTAGCAAGTGCACTAGTCGAATCAAGTAACAAAATAATGAGTATGAGCTATCGACCCCATGAGGACTAATCTCCTAACCTTAACTGTTACTGAGGTGAAAAAGGGTTTGAAAATAATGATTTTAAAATTGAAAAGAATAAATCTTGTGCCTAAAAGGGTGTTTATCAAATACGCAAAGGAGTTAGGGTTGAAACTTGTATCTCCACTGTTATCTCTTGAATTAAAGAGTTAAAATAAATCTGAATGATTATGATGGAAGGGTTGTGTTATTATAGGATTCGGAACCAGATCACCTACCTATCTTAAATCAATATTAAATAAGAAAAGTTCGAACCAAATCAATCCTGAATTAAATTAATTTAAGATGCATGCAACAACAAACTCCAGTTATTAACACCTCGAACCAAGTGAGTTAATAATCGACAAATTCATAATTCCAAAAAACAGATGGATAAAATAGGACTTGCATAAAAATATAATCGTCCGCGTTAGGTATGAGTATATCAGTATTTGCGGAACACAACCCATGTCTGATCAGAACACGACCCATGTTGTCTCGGCTGAAAAAAGATATGAAATTAATTTTGTTGAAAATCAGAAGAACCAGAGAATTTAATATTAATAATACCGACCCAGTTAAAGTTAATAAAAGAGTCTCTACTCTACTAAACTCTACTCTAGAACTACTCTACTGTAGATGACATACAAGAAAGATTAAACATGATACTTGTCATCCTAGAGGAAGAAAAATAAATATAAATCTAACAAGGAATACTCGGTTAGAACAATAGCACCGCTTCTCTGACTCCTTTGGGTGCCTAGTTCTTGCAGAAGAAATTAGGGATCTCTCTTTCATATGCTTTGGCACAGAAGACTTCAAAAAATTAATGAGAGGCAAGAGAAATTATTTATGTAGAGAGATAGCCTCCTTCTGATGAGAGATGGACTTCCAGAGATGCAAAAGGTTCTTATTTATATTGTAGAACCGATCCCTGGGGTCTTCCATCAGATGGTTGTAAGGTTACTTGATGAACAAGTAAAAATCTCTTCCGTTGGTGTCCAAACCGCCTTTTCCGTGACTGAAAACGGTCCATTTTAAGTCCAAAAACAGTATGTTTTGTGACTTGTATATGGGCTGAAATTTGACTGATTTTGAGCTGGATGAATAGTGTTTTCTATGAGTGAACATGACCGAGGTTGAATTTTGACATGGGCCGTGTTAGGTTGTGCCGACTTTTCTTTCATGTTTGATTCTAACTCCGGTTTTTGATCCAATTCGTTCCAACAGTTCTTCAAATCTTATGTCCTGAGATATAAAAATATAAGAAAGTGGGTAGAAACTGATCCAAAAAAAATTATGAAAATAAATATAAAAATTAGTACATGCAATGTTCAAAACTATGAAAAATGTCCTAAATAATATGCATAAAATATGTATATTTTTTGTCGCATCATTTCGTATATATTTGATATACATTTCCTTTTTGTTTTTTATGCAAACTTTTCAATGTCTACTTTCAAATATGTTTGTGACCATTGTTTGGAATTTCCTTCTGGCATCCATATTATTTTCATTCAAATATGCAGTTGGTGGAGCCTTGTTGAGCAGTCATGGGGGATACTTCAAAAATACCCTAAAACCTTACCTTTCTACTCAGACTTTGATCAGGTGTGGAGTTTGGATTCAACTTAGCATCATTGCACTTCTCTCCTTGGTTCATACTTATACTTTAGCATCAAGTTCAGATTTGTATTTGTAGACATCAGAAACTAAAGTCATCATGAACAAGACTATGCATAAATTTATTTTGTCATGGATAAATCATTCTATAAATGTGTCTGTAGTTTACTACATTGTTTCTTTTCTGTATTCCTTTTGATTTCGCCAGAAGAGGTGTTATGACTTGGTGATCAAAATCATAGGAGCTTTATCAGCTTCTTACTCCTGGGAAAAACCCACATATTTATCTTGGTGAATTCATATTTTAATTGCTCATAATCCTCCTTGAATTTTCTTCATATCACGATTCTTATAACTTTGTATCCTTGAATTTATTGTCCAGGGTCATGGTTATCATTTTTCCGTTGAAGGAATGAAGGTGACTGATGATCCTTGGAATAACATCTCTTCACAAGGCTTTCAGGTTCTTAACATATTTAGTTGTGTTCCCATAATTATATCATGTTACTACAATTATATACTTTTCCACTTATTTTCATTAGAACGAGTGTTGCTTCTTTTATGACTATATTCTATTAATCATGTACTTTCTTTTTTTTATTTATCATTCTTATCATCAATAAATATATTTGGGTTATAGAGTTAGTTATAAGTAGAATCTTGTTATTGAGGCAACCATAGCAACCATTGCTTGCATTACTCTATATTATTTTTCCTCTTGCCATAGCATGACGAAAAGATACATATTATACATATCAGTCAACTGAACTTTTGTTTGAATAGTATGTGTAGAAATTGTGTGAATATCCTACTTATTCACGAAGAACATGCATGATATGAAGACCTCCTATTGCATCTCAGGTATTTGTCATCAATTGACGAGCTTATAAGTAAAGTGGACACAAAATGAAGTTCTTGTATAGGTCTCCAGTCAATTGAGATAGATGAGGATAAAGGAGGTCATGTTGTTGTTCTATTTATAACACAAGGAGAGAATGCCCAATTTACAGAAAAGAATCCTTGGGTAATAATGGTATCAATCTGTTAGTTCTGGAGAAGTCGACGATATGCCTTGCAACTCATGAAAGAATATGTTTTTAAGTTACTGATAAGTATAAAAATTTTACAAATAAAATGTTGGTTTTTCTTGTGTTGAAGAATTTGCAACTTTCAACTTCAAAACCTTGTAGAAGTTAATGCCCAGTTATTGGATATTAATTCTGAAGATGTTTGAGAAGATGCAATTTATAAACATATCATAGGCATGTGTTCTTTGGGCAATAGTAGATGATGCATTCTCTTGATTTTGACTTTTGTAAAATCTCTGTCCCAGAGGTAATGAAATTCTCTGACAGTTTTTAATCTTGTTGATATATATACGTATATATTTTGTTTTTTCTAGTATATTGACAAAGAAATGGAAAAGTCCCTTTTGAGTTATTGTAATATAATTTCATTTCTAATTTTGATCTTTGAAATTCTCTGACATACTTTTTAATCTTGGTGATATATATATATATATATATATATATATTTGTATATGTTATAATCTATTTTTTTCTATATAGAAATGCCAAAGTCCTTTTTGAGTTATTGTAACATAATTTCTTTTCTGATTTTAATCGTTTTCTGTTGACTCAGTCAGTTTTTAGTTCTCCTGATAATAGCGCAAGCTCTATTCAAGTCTTCACAAAGTAAGTTACTTTTATCGCTGAACATAGCACTATGCTATAAGTTGTTCTGTTTCTAGTGAATTTACAAAAGCTTACTTAATGTAATATTGTTTTATTAGTGTCCTTCTCTAAGAAGCTGAAGCAAATGATTTCTTTTGGAGATGGAAAAATGCTTCAATTATTGTGTGAAATGGATGTCATCAATTCTCTTAGACAGTAGACACGTGCATTTTAACACCTGTCCCAAGGCAGGTGCCAACTACCATCCAGACTGAATTTATGTGATGTAATCCCATTTGCAAATGTGACATAAGTACATAATTGATATCTGAAGAAATCTGATATAATTTGTTGAAATGGTCGTTGCTAAGACTAACTGGTTATGAGAATACGAAATCTACGATAGAAGAAAATAATCAAGAAAGAGGAAGACAATAAGTGGATAACAATTTAAAAATACATGACACAAGTCAGTTAACACTAAAATTGCACCATTTGGAGCAAGATGCGTGCATAATATGAGCAACTTGTTTAAAACGCTAACTGAATACATCAGATTGCAGCAAAAAAAATCATTTACTATTTGATTGACATCATTCAAAAAGTTTATTGCCTCTTACGGATTTGGCAATTGTTTTCTTTTTGTCTTCACATAACTTTATCGATAATTAGGAATTTGTAATTTTATTTTCTCGTTTTCTGCTTTTTTTGTGAGAGTTTATCAGAAATATACTCTCAATTATACCATTTATGATCATGCTTTATTATATCAGTTTCATGGATGCATCTTATGGTGGGGGAGGAAGTATCACAATTCATGGGACTCTTGCGGATAACTTAATTTTTGCAAAAAAGCTCTTTGATGGGGAATTAACTTTTGAAGATGCACTGGTGCACTTCTCTTATTCTGTAAGTTGCATTTGGTCTCCAAACGTAAAACAAAACTATCACATTCTCAATTCTTTACCACTTCTATCATGATTTAGATTTTTTTGGTTAATGCCTTTTGTCATAATACTTGCCGTCTGGAAAATTGTTATGTAGCTTTGTTGACTGAACTTTAATTATTTCTAATAGTTAACTAGTAATCAATTCCATATCTACTAGTTGGTTATATAAAATTTCTTCTGTGATTTTTCTGCAGGTAAGATCAGATGAAGATTCTCTTTTTGCATTGTGTCTTGAATTACGGTCTCAAACAAATGCTAGAATATCCCTCCTCTTTGCAAATGATTTTCCATCCTTTGCCCTTATAGAACCTAAGTATGACAAAATCATTTCCCCAGAAGTCAAAGAGATGGAGATGGCCAATCTAGCCCTTGATACATGGGTCCTGTATGAGACAAGCATGAATTTAAGTGGTTACACATTAGCTGGTATACATGTTGTTTGTATGTCAAAAAGGTACACTTCAATTAATATAAAGGCAGACGAAAGCAGAGACAAAGAAAAGAGCTTGGGACAATTTGGTTCTTCGCCTTATCATGCATCTCTAGGTCATATCAGCATCCGAACTGTGGAACAAGACATGGAATTCCCGCCAGCGAGTTCATGGGTCACTGAGGGTCAAAACATTTCATGGACATCAGATTCTGATGGGAACAGAACTGTTAGCCTTAAGATTGCATGGAAGCTCAAGGCAGGATACACTAGGTACTTTAGGAGGTACAACATCTATCTTGAGAAATTAGATGTACAAACTGATCAAGCCTCAAGCAGCAGCAATTGTATTTATCTTGGGTTTGCTAGAGTTGAAGCCTTTTTTGTGTCAAATATTGGCATTTCGACTGGAGCTACAACTCTCAGGTTTGTCATTCAAGTTTGCAGTGATGATGGAACTTGCCAAAGACTTAAGGAGTCCCCTGTGCTTGAAATAGCTGTTGAAGATATGTAGTATAGGCAAGTAAATGAATGGTTTTCACTGTTATGCTGTGCTCAAATAAAGGCTACCATGGTGCCACTTTTATATTAAAAAAAATATCGAATAGTGTTGCTTCAGTTTTACCAAAATAGTCATTTTTCATTTAAAATTTGGCCCTTCATTCTTGGGTCTCATGGTACAATTCACGAGCTTTTTCGATATTGCAAGGAAGGTCAAGTCCTATTGTAACGGTTAAACTAAAATATGAGTAGCGATCATATTATATGACAATCGACTCTCAAAAATATTATCACTTATTAAATTAGATAATGTGTTTAACAATTTTTATTGCCTTATTTATATATAAAAAACATCAATAAATAATGCACTACTCTTATAAGAAAATTCTGAATAAAGTAGTTAAATTTGCAAATTTATATAAAGTTGTCCGTGAACTCAAATGAGAAACATATATCCTAAATTTATAAAATTTTGTACACCAAACAAATAAATTTACAAAATAAGTAGCATATTTTTTTCTAGAAAAAATGATATGCTAATAATTATTATTATATTATGATAGTTAGTAATACAATATTTATTATTTATAATATATTAATAATCTATTATAATTAATTAATCATACTAATGTTAAAATTAACAGAAATAGCAAACATTTATTTAATTATAATGATAATGATAAAAATAAGATATCACTAGCGATTAATAATAATTGTTATCATATTACTAAAGCTTATATTATTTATTAAGTTATTTTATCATTTATTTGAAATGTGAAAAAATATATCAAATTATCATAATTTAGAATTATCAAAATTTTCATCGACAATTCAAATTATCACTTCATATGCGGTTCACATATTTTAAATTATCTATAAATACAAGTTAATAAGGCAAGATCATACATTTAAGTAATTTAGTATAATATAAACAGATAATATAGAAAAAAACTATCTTTAGAGAAATATAATTTTTTGTATCACTTAAATATATTTGAACTTTGCTCCTCTAGAAATAATCTAAAAAAATTATTCAACCATTAATTTCCCGTGCCTTTTCCAAGGAAATGGTATTGTGCCATGAGGGCTACGTGGACCATGATGTCATCCAAATCTGAGAAGAGTACCGAGTCTTAATACAAATAATCAATTTTTTATTATCCATTTATGTGAATAATCAAATTATTATTTGATTAATTTAATTGATAGCACCGATGAGCGTCATGAACAAAGATTTACATCATAATAACTGAATAACACCGTCAAAGGTAAAAAAAAGTTAAAAGTTTTAATTGTGACCGTTAAATTATTTTATACTTATAATTATTGTTACATTTATTACAAAATAAATTAATAGGTAATTTTTAAATTACAGTTGGACCTCAATTAAACTGGAGATTTTTGTAATTCATTAATGCACCACGTTTATTCTCGGTGGATCAATTAATTAGACAAAAATGCTCTTCCGTAACTAATACCTCATTTTTCTCTAGTAACATTTGCTATTTTAATTGTTTCCTTTTCCGTTGCTTCTTCGTGTTCTTCCGTCAGCATCGCAGCTGCCTCCCCCCTGTCACGTTCCCTCTCCACCAACAGAAGCCCAAAACCGACGCCTCAAAGATGCCTCCGGCGCGCCGACGGGGCGGAGGCGTCACTTGCATTCTTGCCGGGTCCTTTCTCTTCCTCCAATGCCTTCTCCCCTTCGTAGCCGGCGGCGGCGGCGGAGGAGGAGGAGGAGAAGGAGCGGCATGCGAGCTCAGCTTTCGCGGTCGCAACGCCATTTATAACTACAATTTGGCATCTCCGTCCACTAAGTATCGACACGGCGTTCTCAGCGAAGACGGGTAAGCACTCTGAAGCCCCACCCTCCTCTCCCTTTTTTCCTGCTGCTTTTAACCATCAATCGGAAGTTGCTGTTTGTCATACTTGTAGATGTGAAAGAATTATATTGGGAATTGAGGGCTTGCTAAAATCTGTGAACTCTTTCTATTTGTCATAATGCCGATGAAGAAACTAATTCCGTAGAACATGATAGTTTCCTCTTCTCTTAACTTCTGGAAAGTTCGAAGAAAAAAAAAAGGTTATTTGCGATCTTGGAGAGAGATCGTTTATTTTTCAGTTGGTTTATTGGTTTGATTTCCATCTCGAAACTATTCGATCTCTTCATGTGGAAATTGTTGTACGAATTGAATCATTGTTTAGGCTGGTAAAAGTTCTTCTTGAAGAGAAAAGATATATTAGCTGGTTATTAAAAGAGGATTTCAAGATGTAACTCTCATAGAGTAATATGGCAACAGATACCGACTGATCAAAGTTTATTATTTTTAGGTTCTATAAGGTGATCGTGAATGGGACTTCACTGTGGTTTCAGGTTGGCTTCATCAGGTTGCATTTCCTTTTAGGAACTGAACAGTTTTCGTTGATTTTTGTAAAGATCTCTAGAGGAGGTCATAGGTGCTTAACAGACATCTTATTTGATTAAATGCTCCAAATATTTAAGGTTAAGATGAAGAATACAAAGATTTTGTTAGCTTTATCTTTAATCTAATAGATATATAATTCGTTAACAGCTTTGTGATCAGATGATCTTCAACCATGATCCACCAAAGTGTTTTGGCTGCCAGGTAATCACATGAATCTTATATGTAGTATTTACTTTTCCTTCAGGACTGCCGTATAGAATGTTGAAATAGTGAAATCCAGTCAGCTACAAAATTGTAGAAGATTATGCAGACAGCAAAGTCCTCACTTGATTACTTGATAATTTAAGATTTGCAACAATTCTATATTTTTTTCTAAATCAATTATTGTTTTTTGGTGTGTTATACAAAAAAAAATTTATGTGAAAATATTTGTTTCAAGCAAAATATTGCTCGACATATCAATTTGATTGAGCATGATGATGTTCCTGATTTCCGAGTTGGTAATACTTGCAAAGGTTCCTATAAGCCATGTGAACTATGCTCCATCAAGTCCATATATGGAAACTATATTTCAGGGTATAACTTTCTCCAACTGAAGCACTTGCCATTCCAAGAATATGTGTGTGAGAGTAGTTCACTGTGACTATAGTTCAGTTTGTTAGAGCTTCACCCTGTAGGCCGATCTGCAGGATCAAGCTTAGTCAATACTGAACTACCTGACGTATTGAGAAACTCATTTCTCGTTTTTTGCTCGGAGAAAGGGTTAGGTAGGGAAATATCTGTCATTTTTTTTTTTGCTCGGAGAAAGGGTGAGATAGGGAGGTATCTGTTAGCAGTATACACCTGTTGAAATATGTCTTGTCATTTTATTTTTGTCACAGTATGTCCTTATTTTACCGACCAGCGATTTCTAGATCCAAATGGATGCCTCAGGTTAGGGCTTAGATAGCATTCATAATGTGGTATGATTAAGAATGTGAAATGAAATAAGCTCTAAAGTAACATTATGCAGGTTGGGTAAGCAAGAAATTACCCACCTATTTTTGAGTGCTCTATGGCCATGAGGTGTGGTGCCATGTGGGGTGCATGGATGTCGAAACATCGGACTCAGAGTTCCCTTGGTGGGAACGCTCAGTGGTGGTTTCCCTAGCTGCCACTTGGGGAATATGGTTTCAACGGAACTGTACCATGTTTACGGGTGAGCTGTGCTATATCGGAAACATTCTACAATCTGTTTCTTCTTTTATTAGTGAGTGGAGTTTTGTATAATATCTTTTTTGTATGGGTGTCCACACACACCCCACCCTCACCCCACGTTTTGGACAATACCTTTTCATTTCGTTTTAATTGTAAAACTTATAATTTCAAGTTTTAATACAAATGATGGTTACCAAACTATCTAGTCATCCTTTCCCTCTCAAAAGAAAATCATTATCGTTAAGTGTTTTCTTCCATAAAAAAGTATACGTAAGTGTTTAACAATTACTTGGGTCTTTGTCGGTTAGAATGATATCTTTCCTCTCTTTCTTGTTCTTGTATTGTCTTGTAGTTTGCTAATTTTTCTTCGACACACGTAAATAGGGTTGTGGAGGTCCACTACGTTGCGGCATGAGGTGCAGTGCACTTGTAGCAAACGATATAGGAGGTAGCCTACATATTTGATATGCTACTATGATGTTTTTCTTTACTGTTCCTTTTAATATTGTTACCTTGAATGATCAATATGGAGAACCTGTAGAAAATTTTGTACAATAACTATTGTCTATATCATTCTGAGGATCATCTTTCTGTGCTGAATTGTCTGGGTGACATAATTTGCACTTTACTCCCAAGGAATGGTGGTGGTAGTGCAATAATATCTTCAAAAAAGATAGTATACCTCTTTCAAGGAAAAAAATACTGCAATTGTAACAACAAATCATGTGATACCATATTAGTGTAAGGTTCAAATCAAAATGAATGGTTTGCAACATAAACAAAGATCTATAATACAACACAGTAGATATGAGCCACATGATACAACCATCTACTATGGTTTTTTTTAGATAAGAAAGGACGAGGGGAATGCCCAATCATCCATGGCTTTTAAACTATAAATTTTTTGTCGGGGAGTTTTAATTTAAAACTATATGTGAAATATCTATGACTATGATGTAAGTTTTCATGTTTATGGTTACTTACACGTATATCTTGTAGATATTAAATTGCGACAATTCAAAACTTTGGCAGAAAATTTCTGATGGGTTGAAATTGGTAAGAAAAAGTACCTTAAAGTCAGTGGTAGAAACTTTGGCAAAAAAATTCTGATGGGTTGAAATTGCTAAGAAAAAGTACCTTAAAGTCAGTGGTAGAAACTTTGGCAGAAAATTTCTGATGTGTTGAAATCGATAAGAAAAAGTACCTTAAAGTCAGTGGTAGCCAAGAACAACTATCATTTGATGCTTAAGGGACAAAGTCGCTACTTAGCAGAATAATCATAATACGTTGGAAAGAAGAAACACTTATCTTGTATAGTGGACAATTGCCTACTCATTCATGCTGGTGTCATATGCAGGGTATTATGTTTGCACAACTATTGGAAGGACGTCAAGTCACCAAGTTGCTCTCATTGGTAACACGAGCACTTCTGCTTAAACTGACTTACCTTTAATTGAATACATGAAATATGTTAGCAGGGTCACTGCTTCTGATATTCCTATCTTTCACTAAGGCTTTGGCTTTGGTTGATTACATTAACAATTAAACATTTATATAGTCTAACCTTTTTTACTGTAATGACAGATGCAAATAATCCTCAAAAAGGTGTGGTCGTTAAGACATCTTCTTTTGGCCCACAAGAGAATTGTTCACTTTCTGTTTCAATCTTCTGTGATTCAAGTGAAGTCCAAGTGAGTACCTCATCAACATGCTTCTTATGCCTATTTTTTGTTTGACATCTGATTTATGCATGAAATTTTCTTTCTTCTATCTCCTTACAGGTATCAGATTCATTCAACATTTCCGGAACATGTGATTATGTAAGTGCATGAAATTGTTTTAGTTAATTATTGACGAGCTTACTGGTACTTATTAAGTACAATTCATATGCTATTCATGGTTCCTAGTGTTATCATCAGTAATCTTACATCATTTTGGTAAATGTAAATAATAGGTAAAGTACAACAACAACAACAAAGCCTTATCCCACTAGGTGGGGTCGGCTAATAGGTAAAGTAATTTGGATTTTTTTTGAAGGAAGTAACTTGGTTATATAACTAACAAGATGCTGTATATTACAAATGTAGCTCATGGGGTTTTCTCATTTTTCTCCTGAGAAGAATAATATGAATACTTTTAGAAATATGTACATTGCACTTTCATATGTATCTGTGCGAATGCTTCTTTGGTGATTCCGATCTTTAACTTTGTAAAACATACCTCTCTTCAAATCTGCTTGTGCATTCACACCCATGGCGAACTTACTTCAGGCTACTTAATATTTTAGTCATACTAGAGAGTTTTGTGAAAGCATGGTGTATTCTGAACATGCTGGGACAACATGAAATTGTGTCAACTGTCACGTGCCAGTGCAAGGTATGCAACAGTGGCCAGCGAAACACTAAATCTTGCAAGAGATGGCTAACATATCATGTTATTGTTTGGTTTAATTTACAGTTTTCTGTGGTTTTTTTATGTCATCAACTTTAAGGTTTGTAGGGTTGAATTTTCTTTGTTCAACATATACTCTTATGTAACACATGCTTACTCTTGATCAACCACCTTTTATATCTCCATTTTCTCTTGGGAGAATGTTCTAAAATGAATATCTCTGTTGATTTTATCTCAAGCACTAATGCTGGTAAAGTCATGTTTGACAGAAAATTGCCAAATTGGTTTATCATATCATATGCTTATAAATCTGGCTGTCTAAATAGTGATGACATTAGCATAAAAAATCATCTAGCACTTATAATTTTGAAAACACAAGTGGCACTTCAAAATTTTGTTTATTTTTCTTTGCTTATGATGTATATTTCAAGTTAAATTCTCAGCTGCTGAAGCTTGTGAAGTATTGGATAGAAAAGTCAACTTATTATGCATATGCTGGCCAAGGATCATATTCAGCAATATAGTTTTGACATCTGTGGCATATGTATGCAGGCTACTAAACTTCGTCATCCTTCGGGTTGTGCAAACATTATTTATATACATGGAAAAGGATGGGGCTGGTTTGGAACATTAATGATGATGTATATTTACATAAAAACAGTTACATCGTTATCATTCCATCCAGATAGTTTATTAGTTTTCTCCAGCATGATTGATTTATTTCTACTGGCTTTGTGTTTTTGCAGAGTTTTCTGCCTGCTGGTTGGATATGTTTTGGTTGGCACAGTTTATAGATATTTCTTCCTTGGAATTCATGGCGCAGAAGTATGATATCATTAAAATCAAGCTTTTACACCTCTAGAAAAAGAATCAAAATTTTATGCATTTCTGTTTCGTTTTGTTCTTCCTATTTTCAAATTATTTGTTTTATACTTGGTGATCCTTGCTTGCATGTGACATGCTTTTGATATCCTGAAAAAATCAACTATATGCATGTGATATTACTGGATAACACTGCCACCCGTATTTTGGGATGAAAAATAGTTAGCTGGAATAGTTTATGACTTTTAACTTGATCATGACTTAATTTATATATGGAAAACAAGAGATCAGATTGATATCTTGTACACATGCATGAAATCCTTATAGAAACCGTCACCTTCTTTTACTTTTACTTTTGAAGCAGTCATATCCAGATAATATGCATGCATGCACTCTTGTCAAATTTATGCTACACAAATGATATTGGCTTTAATCTCTTGTTGATTAGAATAACATACTCCAAGGATATCAATTCACTTATTATTGTATGCTTGGTCAAGGTTTTGTTATTTAAGCTATGGCCACTTTCCTAAGAAAATAAACAAAAAAGATATATAATCAAATGGATAAAAACAATAGTGGACATAGAAGAAGATATCATTCAAGTTTCATAGGTACCTTAATCTGAAACTTCAAGTTTGCTCTTGCAAAAAGATGCATCTGGGGGGAGTAAGTATATGCATCCACTGATGCTACTTCTGTAATGCCGAGCCCTTTGATGCACTCCAGAATTTGGAGAACCAACTCGACAATATCGTATTCGACCCACACCGTGATCCTTAGATTGATCAGTTGCATTTCTGCGATCGGTTCGGACGATTTCGTTATTTGCAATCTTATGCCGCCGGGGCTGCCGCTTGAACGGTTCGTTATTTCCTCAGTCTGATCTGTGGAAATATGAGTCTCCAATCTTATGTTCTTCTCTTCCAGCTCATAGATTTGAGCTTTTAAGGTGTTCAGATAGCTCCTGGCATTGTTCAGAACTGATGCTTTGTCCTTCTGTCGTAATTCATATGTGAAAAAAGAAAATTGTAAGAAATTTGAAGTATGAAAATAATTATTAAGAATTCATCTTACATATGGAGCAATTTTGAGCTAGTTTTGTGCTTAATTAGTTAATCAGTTTTACCTCAAACATATATATCTGTTATGCAATCAAGTTATTATGATCATAAAAATGGGGAATTATGCACCTTTGATCCTGGAGGCAGCAGCATCCTGAGTTCATGAAAGCTCCAGTTGAGCTTCTCTCGGCGTCGACGCTCAAAGATCCTGGTTGCTAGCGGGCTTCAGTTCTCCTAGTACTTCTTCTTCGGACTTCGACAAGTCGATTTTGCGCAGCATGGTGATGAAGTTCTTGATCATCTTTTGCCCTTCAGAAGTAGGCATCGGTGCAGAATTTGTAGCAAAGAGGACTGGACTACAAGGCTTGAACGCCGATGAGAAGCCACAAGTCTGTAGATACATACTCGAGTACCCCTAATGTCTTTCCTCTTGGCGTTCATAAATTATAGCTATCACACAACATAGTCTTAGTTATCATTTATTATGAATGCTTAAGATATGCTCTTTCATCCTTTCTTCTGAAACCATGGGACAACAATCCCCTCAGTAAATCATGGCAACTTTAAATATTCATTTCGAGAGGGATAATCAACTACCAAAAATCAAGTGAAACTTTAACCCTGGTACAGGTATGCAAATTTAGAAACCACAAATCAGTAGAAATGCTATGTGCTACTTCTTTGATTGATTCAATGATCCATATCTAGTGTCACTCTTTCTCCTCTTATCATCTTACCAACCTTAATCTAACTTCAATCTATTTCTGTGCCTCCAACACATGTCAGTAGTGGTCATGGCAGCTGTAGAAGTTGCTTTAGAATAATGGCCGTACAGAATTTGTAGCTGGAGCTATGCCTGAAAGAACAAGACCATAAGCTGTGTTGCTTGGCAACATTCTATAATGCCATCTTAGGTCCTTTTTATGATGTGAAGGAAGTCATATAATTTGATTTCATGTCTGCTTATCCACTTGCATTTGGTACTAATGATGCGTGGTTTATTGCAAGTGCATTTTATTATGATAATCTTTTATGTATTTTGTGCTTTGTGCACAAGGTTTCATTGCCATTGTCAAGCCAATCTTAACTTCTTTTTCTTTAATGTTCATTTTAGGCTGTTCCAAATTTGGAGTTTTGGCTTAGTTTGCCAAAAAGAGCAAAGGTAAATTTGTCATCCCAATTTTCCCAGTTAAAATAGCTTTCTGGGACAATTTATTATGGGGAAGCATTTCTTAAAACATTACATGGAGGCAACGTTTTCATACATAGTGCAAACTTTTGTCACCAAATATTTAGTCCTTTGCATGTTTGTTTTTGTATCTTCTTTTTCTTATGAAAATCTAGTTCCTTGAAATTGAAATAAGTTGAGTGTAAATCACTCCTAGGGTCCTAGAGTGCCATTATTTACTTGGATTCTCATGTATAGCTTTAACTTCTTTCAGAGTCTGGTTGGTTCAGTGGTGAGAATGTTCAGGGGACAAGCTAGAGATGGCCGAGGATCCTATGCTCCAATGAGATATTAAACTATGCACCCTATGTTTCGGCTCTGTTTATGTTCAGACAAGCACACTTGATCAGGAACCATCCATGCAAATCTTGTAGATTGCCATTTGCAAGTGGAGCTTGCTTGTCAGGGTACATCAGAAAAAAAAGTTGGAAAGTAGCGTACAAAGTTTCATTTTTTCATGTGTGCAGGGTTGATGCTGGTTGTTACATTTGTCTGAATTCAGAGCAGTGAGTGGATCGACTCCCTATATTCTTTGTTGGCGAGCAATCAAGGTGTTATAGTTGCAGAATTTTTCTTTTAGTGTTGGACTCTAACCTAAAAAGTTGGCGCCTTTACAGAAACTGATTTTGCAATCATATGTTTGCAAGTGAGAAGCGTTTCCTTGTAACGTAAATTTTCTCCAAAACACAGGTGGTGGTGGTGTAGTGTAGCTTGAGCTTTAACCAAACTGCAAAACGTTTGTTGACAATTCTAGCTGATGCAAATTTTTTTTGCTCAATTTTACATATGCATCTGTGTTCGGTCTCTGACATGCCAGTTTTCAGCTATTTTAAACTGTTCTTTGCCTTTCCATTGATCGACATGATATACATACGTTGTTGGTATTTTTTTCCCTCGAATGTGTTTTGGTAATAGCTCACTAGGTTATGAGAGACAGAAAGCATAGTATTTCCTTGATTATTTATATCTCATATGAGCTCTCACCTCAAGCAAGAGCCTAATTTGTTTTCCTCGAACGTGTTTTGGTAATAACTCACTAGGTTTCATTATTTATATCTCATATGAGCTCTCACCTCAGAGCAAGAGCCATTTCTGTCTTCACCACAACTTGACAAGGCCACGATTGCGACCACCAACACTTCTCAACTCTACATCAACACTATAACAGTTTGATCAGTAAGTCTTTGCGTTGATTGAACGTTTACACGAGACCAAACAACAAATGACAAAGGACGCAACTGCAGGAAAATGTCGACATTGTAGATGAGGATTCATTTACTTAACAAGGAGCGGAAAAGACATCCAACAATGAAAAGAAAAGAAAAGAAAAGCTTGTGGAAGGAGGAACAAGATGTGAGTGCTTGTTCTTCGTGCACCGGAGAAGTGCTTATCGTTTAGTGATCCAATTGCAGGTGTCATCTTCTGAGTGTGTCGTGCACACGGAAGAAAGGAGATGAATCATCGACCCCTCAAGCTTTTCTTTTTATCTCATCATCATAACGTGTGGATATCACAGGCGTTGGGGCGCAGGGCCACAAGTTTCGGCCGATATTTTAATATGCTGTTATTGTAAGTTTTTTCTTTCTTTTTGGATGTGCATGCACACCATTATGGGAGGAAACAATAATCTATGCTATTAACTCTCACTTTCTTTTCACCGAAAAAAAAATCACTTTCTAACTCGAGCTCAGACCGCTTTCAGTTTTTTTGGATTGATGCATATGATTCGACGAGAGTCCTAGTAGTAGTGGTAGTATGAGCAAGTGCTTGTGGAACTGTTGATTTTTGAAGTGTACTTCAGCTGCTAAGTGGGAAGGAGGAAAATGATTTGCATGCAGTGTGGGTCAGCTTTTCAACCAGTCGAATAAGCGTAGTGGTTTAGGAATTAGGAAAGAAAAATTAAAATCCGGGAGAAATAAACATGATTTTGTAACGACATCAAATTTACAAAATATGTATTCTACTCCATCTTTTAGGTACCATTTGGATTGACAAAAACATTTTATTGGAAAATAAATTCTTTACTCTTTTTTCTTTGGCGGTGTAAAATAAATTGATCAATCGAAAAATATTTTCTTATTGACTAAAAAAGAAGAATTAAATTAGAGAAAATGAAATATACTTTTACAAATGAAAAATAATTTTTCTCTCACATAATCTTATGTTTTACATGTTTTCTTTATGGGTAAAAGTCATATATCAAACACAAGAAAATAAATCACTATTCAAGAATTCACTTTTCAAAAAAAAATATTTTTCTTATGTATATTTTTTTTCATCAAAACAAACGAAGCTTAGATATCTTCAGAAAATTGTCTCATGACTAGGATATTTTTGCAAACCATATTTCTATATTAAATCATCAGACAAATTCCAAAGTGGTGACTCGTAATGCACTACTAAATTCAACTTAATGCTTAGATTGACGACATGTGAAATTTGAGTTCGGGTATAAGTTTGCACTTGTTAAAAACTTGCTATTTGGTTGAAAAGTAAAAGGTAGAGTGTGATTTTTTTCCTTATTATTCCACTATCTATAGTGTAAGCCTAATATTATAACTAAACCTAAGATAATTCTAGAATTGATATTTTCGTTTTATGAAATAACAATTTTTATTTTCTATTTTTTTAACTTGGAATAACAATTCTCCAACGACCCCTATATTAGCTTAACAATTTATTACGAGTACTTGTTACTTCATATTCTTGTACGTTTTACTATACATACATGGAAAAAATAGGAAAAAAATGTTGTACATTTTGGCATTGCAGGTGTAGGTGCATCAAAATTACGATTGTTCACATGTAAGTCCGCTTGACCCGATCTGATTCTTATGATTACTTTTGGTATAATAGATTTGTGTTGGGTTGATGACAACCAGATTTTTGAATCCAATCCAACTCGACTCAATGAGTTGGATCGAATATTTAATAGTAATCATATTATTTTAAAAGTAAGAATCAAATGTTTTCTCACATTTAAAATATTTTTAAAAATCTAAGTATTTTTTTAATATTTTTAAAAAATAAACTTTGATTATATTTAATTAGTTTGATTTTAAATAAAAAAATGGTCTGGTCATCAAGTCGAATTGGTCTAGTGAAAAACTCGTACATAACTCATTGATGATCTAATTATGTTTAGGTCCAATCAAATTTTATATTCCCTTGATTTTGATTGTAACAAATTCAATTGATGGTGTCAGTACGAATATCAAATCCAATTGATGGTGTCAGTACTAATATTTGCCTAAATTTTGTTAAGACATGTTCAAGATCACAATTGAAATAATTTTGAAAAATAATTAAAGTCGGAACATCAAACTTTCAATCTATAGATCAATTGTTCGAACCACCGGTGAAAGAAGATCAACTTGTCAAGGTGATCGATGAACTCACGAATCGATGAAGTTGAATAGGTTGAAGATTGAATTTTTAGGCTCTCCTTAGTATTGATGCTGATTAAAATATCAATCGAAGAAATTTGACCGACTGAAATGTGATCACCAAGTTATGGATCATAACATTGATGCTAATCGAAGTGTTCATCAAAGAGTTCAATTGGTAAGAGTGTAATCGCCAATTTATGAATCATAGTGTTGAGGACTATCGATAGATCGGTCGAGGCTCGTCTAGCCGATGGTTCAAAAGGATGAAATATTCCAATGGTTATTTGACCAGTTGAAGAAGTTTGACCGGTCGATCAATTGGTCAAAGAAATTTCAATCGATTGTATTTTGACAGAAAGTGAAAACTAATTTTGAGTGAGAAATTGTGATAGACGTAACAGTGGCTAAAATGACTAAAAAAGACTATAAAAGACACCTATAAGCCTTTATATGAAGTCTTCTTAGTTGTGAAATTATTGAAGAACAACCAAGAACACATTTGAGCTTCATTTGCAAATTTCTCTCTTACTTGTGAGTGCATTTCAATTGTAATAAAGAAGAGTAATCACTTCATTGTGATTGTTAGAGCTCTTGAGTTAGACGAGATGCTAGCTTGCCTCTTGAACATTAAAAACGACGAAAGGATTGTAAAATATTTCTTCTTCCTAATTGAAAAGAAAAAAAATAGTGCATATCCAAAAATCTCAAGCGTGAGAAGTTGGAGAGGAGATGTGAATAAGAAATTAGGCAAAATCTCATCAACAAATACTTTTTATTTGAGTTTGTATTCCTTTTCTTTTACACAATCTATCTGTCTACGTGTTTTACATATTAAACTTTTAATCTTAGTGCTAAGGTATCTTAATCAATTTTAATTTTAATACATCAATTCACCTCTCTTTCTCACAATGTATTTTGATCCTATAATTCAATTGACCCAATTTAGATTAAGTCTTTATATCATCGGATTGATCCTATCAATTACCCTCATCAAAGTTGGTAATAATTCTAAGTAAAGAATAAGATAATATTATTTTTTAAAATTTAAGATATCGATACTTTTAGTTTTCCACTAGGTGCTTTTTAATCAAGTGCCACTGTGACTAAACTGAAAAAATGTTATAATTGGCTTTTATTCTTGCTATTGCTTTTGACTTTTGAAGGCATAAATTTACTTCATTATTCATCCATACAATTCTTATAATAATAATAATAATAATAATAATAATAATAATAATAATAATAATAATAATAATAATAATAATATTAATAATAATAATAATAATAATAATAATAA
>LTAE01000816.1:0-24077 GCA_001647135.1 Pontederia paniculata
TAGGACACCCACTGCACACATATGGTTCTTCATGTATAAATTACGTGTGCAGCGGTCGCCCATTCCTTTAGCTCAGGTCGACCACTGTACTTAACTTGAATATATCCTGCTACAGAAATCAGCTCAAACAAGTTCATCATTACAAGCTGAGTTCACTTACAAATTTGTGATCATTCAAAATATTCTCGGGATCCTAGATTCAACAGTCCAATTTCAGACCGACCAACCAATTCCAAAACATCCAATTCAAATCATTACCTGCTCCAAACCCACATGCCTTGCAAAATCCAAACACCAACAATCAATTTGCACTACCCTCTCCTAAGTCTAATCTCGAACTGATGATAGAGAATTTGATGCAACAACATGCCTCTCTAATGAGCTTTCAGCAACAACAAAGTCAAGCGCTTCAGCAACAGAGTGAGACCTTGCAACAACTATTCTCCAAGATTGAGGGCTTGTCCACGCACAACAAGAAGTTGGAGACCCAGATTGCCCAACAAGTTGAGTCCTCAGCAAGAAGACCTGGTGTCTTGCTAGGTCAACCTGAGGCAAATCCTAAAGAATAGTGCAAGGCCATTGTTCTTCGAATCGACAAAGAGTTTGAGTCAAGAGGGCCGATTCAATAGAGCCACATTCCAACCTCTTTAACATATGAAGTCAAATCTAATGAAGAAGAGGAGAATATTGAAGAAATATCTACTGGCGAATTTCCATCAAGTCAAGATGATCGTCACCACCAGACGTCACAACTGGTAGCACAACCATCATCTTTACCCATTGGCGATACCACTTGTGATGATGCTACACTGAAAGATCAACCCAGGGTGACCATCACAGCTGATTACCAGCCTGTAATACCTTTCCCTCAGTGCTTGGTGAAGGCTTAGAAGGATCAACAATTCACTAGGTTCCTTGAAGTTCTCAAAAAGCTTCATGTGAACATTTCTTTTGTAGAGGCGATCCAGCATATGCCGACGTACGTGAAGTTCCTAAAAGATATCCTTTCGAAGAAGAGAAGAATTGATGTTCAAGAGATGGTGACCCTAGCTGAAGGAGCAAGTGTCGCCATTCTGAATCAACTTCGACCAAAATTGAGGGACCATTCCCTGCGAAATCGGATGCTTGAAGGTCAGCCGAGCACTATGTGATCTAGGAGCCAGCGTAAGCATCACTCTAATGTTTTTATCTAGGAAGCTGAATTCCTGTGAGATGAAGCCTACAAGCATGATTCTATAGTTAGTTGATCGTTTAGTCAAACGTCCTGAGGGTATCCTTGAAGATGTGTTGATCCGCGTCGAAAAATTTTATATTCCCGCTGACTTTGTTATCCTGAACATGGATGAAGACAACATCATTCCACTGATCCTAGTCGTCCATTCCTTGTTCCCGTCGAGGCAGTAATCGACGTGAAGAATGGAAAACTATCTTTCAATATCAGCGAGGACATAATTTAGTTCAGTCTCAACAATGTGTTGAAATGTCCTGATTTTGAAATAGATACTGATTTCTCTATTGAAGCTGTTCAAAAGACTGTTGAAGAAATCTCAATCGTAATGCATCAAATTGATTCTCTTGTGAATTGCTTACTCAATCATGAAGAAGATGAATCCGAAGATCCATAAGTTAAAGCCTACATAAAATCTTGGATGACAAGGAGGATTCTAAGAATTTAAAGTCGAAAAGTTGTTACCAGTGGTATTACAACTAGCGTTACCATCAGCATTACCACATGCACAACTTGCCCATGATGACATAAGACTGCCAAAGGTAGAATTGAAGGTACTTCCTTCTACCTTGAGGTATGAATTACTAAGTCCTCAGTAACTTATCATGTCATTGTTAGTTATGCTCTAAATTATGATCAAACACGCCAATTGTTAGATGTTCTCAGGTCCCATAGGAAAGATATTGGATACTCCCTAGATGACATCAGGGGTATCAATCCTGCTATCTGTATCAACAAAATTTTTCATGCAGGAAGCTTCTAAACTTTCTAGTAAAGGACAAAGACGACTGAATCCTAACATGAAATATTTAGTCAAATATAAAGTTCTTAAATTGTTAGATGCATGAGTCATTTATACCATTTTTTATAGTAATTGGGTCAGTGTTGTTCAAGTTATCCCTAAAAAGGGAGGCATCACTGTGGCGCCTAATGAAAAAAGAGAATTGACCCCTACAGGACTGTCACAGGTTGGAGGATGTGTATTGACTTTCGAATGTTGAACAAAGCTACTCGAAAAGATCATTTCCCACTGACCTTAAGAGATCAGATATTAGAAAGATTATCCATGCATGATTACTTCTGTTATTTAGATCACTTTTCCAGTTTTTTACATATCCCTATCCACCCTGATGACCAAGAAAAAACCATGTTCACTTGTCTATATGACACATTTGCCTATCCAAGGATTGCATTTGGCTTGTGCAATGCACCAATCACATTTCAACATGCTATGATGTCTATTTTCTCGGATTTTATTGAAAATATTATGAAGGTATTCATGGAGGACTTCTCGGTCTATGGATCCTCCTTTGCATCTTCTCTAACGAATCTTGAGAAAGTTTTGCAGAGATGTGAACATGTGGATCTAATATTGAACTGGGAGAAGTGTCATTTCATGGTACACGAAGGTGTGGTTCTCATCCACATTATCTCCAAGAATGGGATCGAAGTAGACAAAGCAAAGGTGGATGTCATTGAGAAGCTTCCTCCACCTACAAACGTCAAGGGAGTGAGATCTTTCCTTGGACATATGGGTTTCTACCACAGGTTTATAAAGGATTTCAGTAAGATTGCGAAACCACTAACTCAATTACTGTAGAGAGATGTGGAGTTTCATTTTGATCAATCATGCTTAGAAGCTTTCGAGAAAATAATATTGCCCTTACAACTGTCCCTATTGTCAAGGCACCTGATTGGTCTCTCCCCTTTGAGATCGTGCGATGCAAGCGACTGTGCAGTAGGAGCTATTCTGGGGCAGAAGGTTGATAAAGCTCATCATGTGATTTATTATGCAAATCGGAATCGAGATTC
Source organism: Pontederia paniculata (assembly GCA_001647135.1). Taxonomy (NCBI): domain Eukaryota; kingdom Viridiplantae; phylum Streptophyta; class Magnoliopsida; order Commelinales; family Pontederiaceae; genus Pontederia; species Pontederia paniculata. Next base: position 3,041 of record LTAE01000816.1, read on the forward strand.
GGTTTAGATGAACTACAACACTATCGATAACGAACTGCTCATCGTAGAGTTCACCATCGACAAGTTTTGGCAATATTTATTGGGCTCCAAAGTTGTCATCTACATCGATCATCAAGTTGTTCGACACTTGTTGATGAAGAAAGAAGCAAAGCCATGACTTATCAGATGGACCCTACTTCTCTAGGAGTTCGACTTGGAGATTAGGAACGAAAGTTGTTTTGAAAATATTGTTGCTGACCATTTGTCCCGGCTCTGTTTTCAACCAGAAGCGCTATCACAACCAGCGGCAGAAGAAGCGTCATAATTGCTACCACAACTGCCGTCACCAGCGATGTCACAAACGCTATCACGACCCATTTGTGACGACTTTCCTGTCGAGAATTTATATGCTTTAATGAACTCAATAATTCCCTACTTCGCTGACATCGCCAATTTCTTAACAGTTGGAGTATCACCACTCGGGATGAGTCATCAACAAAGGAAATGCCTCTTTTCTAAACTCAAGCATTACTATTGGGATGACCCCATGCTATTCAACAAATGTGCTGATGGCCTATTTCGAAGATGTATCCCTGAAAAGGACACCCATGAAGTAATTAAGCACTGTCACTCATCCCCTTATGGTGGCCATGGCGACGCGCAAAGGACAACTACCAAAATCTTTCAAGCAAACTTCTATTGACCTTCATTATTCAGACATGTTTACAAATATGTTGCTTTCCGCGATAGCTGTCAAAGGAGCGGTAACATATCCAGAAGACAATTGAGATGCCACTCAAGGGCATTCTCGAAGTGGAGTTGTTTGATGTGTGGGGGATCGATTACATGGGTCCATTCTCCAATTCAGGGTGATACAAATATTCCTTGTAGCCGTCGATTATGTTTCTAAATGGGTCGAAGCCCTATCCATTGATTCTTGTGATTCTAAGACCATGCAGAGGCTCTTCAACAAAGTGATCTTCCTCATATTCGAAATTCCTAAAGCCATCATAAGCGATGGAGGGAAGCACTTCTTGGAGAGGCAACTCGAGAACCCATTCTTTAAATATGGTATAGTGCACACAGTCACAACTCCTTATCACCCGCAGACGAGTGGGCAAGTCGAAGTATCCAATCGACAAATCAAGACCATTTTGGAAAAGGTGGTTACAAAATCATGAATGGATTGGAACAACCGACTTGATGAAGCACTATAGGCATACCGCACGACCTGCCAAACGTCACTAGGTACAACTCCTTATCGATTGGTCTATTGTATATCATGTCATTTTCCTATTGCATTGCAACATAAGACATATTGGGCCATCAAGGAGCTTAACCTAGACATGAAGACCGCGGGAGAAGCAAGGATTTTACAACCAAGCTGGAAGAATTGTGCCTTGATGCATATGAGAACTCGCGAATTTACAAAGAGCGCACCAAGGCCTGACATGATAAGAGAATTCTGAAGAAGCACTTTAAAGTAGGAGATCAAGTCCTGCTATTCAATTCCCGATTCAAGTTATTCTCGGGAAAGCTAAAGACCCGATGGTCGGGTCCATTCTTGGTCACCAAGGTATTCAGTTATGGAGTTCTACAGCTTGCCACTACTCATGGGGGAATGTTCACAATTAACGGGCACATGGTTAAGCTATATCATGAAGGAGAAGACGGAGAAAATAAATCACTTGTGGATCGTCACAACATGACGGATCCGCTTGTGATACAACTTGACTGAGATCGAGACTTCAGTAAAGTCCAGCCAAGGAGTATAACTAGGGCGCTAACTAGGAGGCTACCCAAGATTTTAATTTATCCTTTTTCTTTTTTTGTTTTTCAAGTCTTAGGATTGGCGGCATAAATTTGAGGTGTCACCCACGAAAGTTGATGATTTTGTGATGCACAACAACCAATAAGCTTGTGGTGGTAAGTCATTTTTGTACTCATAAAAATTTTTGAGTATATGTTTTGTACAGGTTATAGGTCACAAGTCGACGAGGGATCGATACCGCCCAACACCGAGCCGCCATAGATGACGACCATATCCGCTGAAGTTTTGCCGACGACAACCACACCAGAGGCCGAGAAGACAAAGGAGATTCCAATGTCTTGGCTCCCTGTCACCTCCTATGATCTTAACTCATCACCACTAGAGGAGGAGACAAAGGAAGCCTCCTAGAGGCTGGATTCCAGACTCCCTCGGAGTCACCACAACCATCGCGTTCGCCCTCTCCGACACCTCCACCTCCATCTCACGCCTTTTCACCCGTGCCTTCATCACCAAGACCACCACCATCACCATTAGCCCTTGTGCTCTCAGCACCAATCCCTCCAACTAGACCGTCAACTACCCCCGCTTCACCAGTACCATCTCCACCCCGACAACCATCACAACATTCACTACCCTTAGAGCAAACACCGCCACCATCACCACCCTTATCAGTCTACACTCATATAACCAGCTCTTCTGACTCTACTCTCCCTTTGGCGCATACTTCGGTGGATGAAAGGAAAGCCCCTCCTTCTACCACTATTGCTCCACCCAACCAAGTCGTGCTCCTCACCGCCAGGCACGAGCATCACTTTCGGTGAATCAAGGACTTGGACTTCCAAGCTATCTGTTTTCTCCATGATATGATGATGTTTGAGCTAGGTATTCTGGAAGATGTGGAGTACTACACTAGCCACATCGGCACAACTAAGTTTTTCTTCAGCAACTGGCCAAGTTATCCACGTCTCGCCATTGAGTTCTTGAGCGCACTACGGATTGAGAAGCAACCCGATGGTGATGACTTCATCCACTTTAAGCTCTAAAATCGAGGTTTTCTGCTTACCCTTCGAGAATTCAATAGAGCTCTCAGCCTCCCAACCATCGGCCTCTGATCCCCACGAAAACACTTCAAGTGCCGAGAGGTATGGGAGTGGCTCACCAACAAGAAGAGTGTCGACTGCAAGAAGAATAAGTCGATCTCCATCTGAAATCCAACTTTTAGATATATACAAAGGGTTCTCTGTAATACTATCTTTGGGAGGACCAATTCCGAATCCAAGGTCCATGAGTCCGAGTTGTTTATCCTGTGGAGGATGATCAAAGGAGTGCAGATCAACCTCGGCGCCCTTCTCTTGGACTACCTGGTCAAGCTATCTTCGAGCACCATCGATGCCATCTGCATCACCGACCTTATCACCCCCATCGCCACAAGCCTTGGACCCAGCCATCAGGGACTCCAGCCGGCAAAGGGAAGTGGATATATCAACATTCTGAACCTCGTTAATATGAAGTTTCTATACCAGAAGGACAATGGTCTCTACCTCGGCTTTGACCACACGGACAACATGCTCCTCCTCCCCTGCCCTGCAAAAACGAGCATCATGAAAGGGCAGAACTTGCTGATCCAGTTGGACAAGGAGAATGATGACGCCACGGTAATGTCCACGCCCATACCAAAGAAAAAGAAGAGGAAGGCATCTACCGCTGCCGACTCCGTTACCACCGGCATCACCGGCGGTGTCACCATCGAGACCCCATGAAAGAAGAAGCTCGCCAACAGCACAGCTTCTCAGGCATCAGCCCTGACAGCTTCTATTGAACACATTTGTGAACTCCTTAGCCTTGTACAGATGCTCATTGTGCAGAACGAGAAGATCCAAGCGTCACAAGCCAACACTGAGCGAGAGGTGACCGAGCTGAAGAAGTTGATGGAAGCACCTCCTGTAGCGAAAAAAAAAGACGACAACTTCGACTTCGACTGAGGGAGATCGGCCCTGTCACTTGTTCAAACACTGAGGACTATGTTTTGGATAAGCTTGCGGTAGGGAATCATGGTATCTTTTCTTTTTTTTTCCACCTTTTTGTACTACCATGGTGTATTTTGTTGTGTTCTTCATTTTTCTTGAAATTTTTTCTTTTGTTATCTTTTATTTTCTTGAGGTATTTGGCACTCTAGATTCGACAAATTTTGGAAGCACAAAGGTAAGACTATGAAAGCCGACACATGTAACCTCAAGTTATGAATGATATGAAATATTTCCTTGACTTTTGTTAATATCACTAACACATAACTCTTAGCATGTATCTTCTCTAACCACTTTGAAATTTCCCTTATTTGTTTCCTGTTTGTTTCTTATAAGCATTGTTTAGGGAGCATTAGAGATATGCAACCTACTTGTATTCCTGTCCTTTGTAAAATCACCCAGCATCCATTTATGAAACTCAAATACTTCTAACACCTTGTTTTTGGATCAAACTTCAGGCTGAAACTTGACACTTACCAGAACAACCCTTAGATCTTTGAATTTCTATCCAGGTAAGAGTCCAGCCCTCCTATTTTTCCCAAGGTAGATCAAGAGTAAAAATATAAGTGAGAAAAACCCTCAATGTGCGAAAACTGAAGTCGATTTTTGCGTCACAACCTGCATCACCATCCAGCTTGTAATACCGCTTATGACGAATGTAAAACATCTGATCCTGAGTATCAAGAGGGTTAGTTGAACCCCATAGTAAAAAGTGAGTTAGTCTAACCCCACAAAGAGAAAAGAGGGTTAGTTGAATCTCATTGAGTACCATCAGCTCTAGAATCACACCCTCCTAAGGTCTTATATAATCTAGTTGTGCAATTGTGGTGTTTCTTTTTTGAGGATTTTCATACATCCTATTCAAGATGAGGAAAAAAAAAGTTGAACACTTACGACTTTTCTATTGTAAGGAAATTTGAGTTTTGAGCTTGTTAGTTTGAGTGATGAATTCTTACCTCTAAAAGGTGGCTACGGAAATATGTCAAGGGTCCCATGAGTATACTCATGTATAGGCCCGATCTTCAGTGATCTAAAAAAGAAAGGATAATCCATTAAGAACACATTTTAAATGTTGTTGGATGTGATGTGCAATTGAACTCATTTGCTAACATGTTTTTTCTCTGTAGTGTGATTGTTTTCTTAAATTCCCTAGTTTTGCTTGAGGACAAGCAAAGATTCAAGCTTGCGGTAGTTGATGAGTAACTAAAAAAATCATTTTTTATCCCTCATTCATGTCATCTTTTATTGTGTTTTGCATGTCACTTAAGACTTTCTTGCCACTTTTTTTTATCAATTTGCAACGTTTCTATATTTGACTAACTCATTTTCAGGAAATATTGCATATCGCTATATAATTCAATTTATTGTGCAATTTTGGAGCTAATAATGAAGAAATAGAAAAGTGAGGTTCCAACCCTTCAATTTCAAATTCAATTCACCACCTTGATGAAGGGAATCCCCACAATCAAGAGGCAAAGAAGGTTTCCTATTCAAGTCGGCCCCAATTATGAAAACATATTGTGAACCAACGAAGCAAAAAAGGTGGCTTGAAGAAATGCAACCACAATTCAAGGGATCACAATTTAAAAATTAAACCCGAACAATTAAGGTGGTTATTGGAGATTATAACAACCCGAATATATAAGGAAAGGAATCAACAACGGTTAATTGGAGATTATAACAACCAGCTAAATACAAGCTTCTTCCAAAGCATACGGCTTTCTAGATGTATATGATGATATCTAGACAGATGGATCTTATATGAATCGTATGATGAAGTACCATTTGTTATTGGAGATCTCGATCACACGGCGATGGTGAATTCCCCCTTGATCAAGACACATGAAGAGACAACCTAAGGGAGTCTATTTAAAGAGAACATCACCATCATTCCAAGAGAGTTCGACTAGAGAATTTCTTGATGACAACAAGGACGAAGCCACATCTAAATCTTTAGTTTTTCTTTTTAGTTTTCGAGATAATATTCCTACTGTCCCTCATAGGACTTAGGGGATAGTTTAATATTATTTCTAAGACTTTGTGAAGCCCCAGGCAGACTCTGTAGTTGTCTTATTTTCTTATAATGAATCGTTCTAGACTTTTAATTACATTGCAAGTTTGGTTCATCGCCGCCATGTACTTAATGCTTGTGAGTGATTTAAGGTGACAAATTTTGTTTGAATGATCATCGTCTCAAGTGTAGCTTTTCTATATGAGTCAAGCCTGAAAGGATCACTCGAAGTTGTGCATCTATCACAACTGAGAAATTATCGCACGTCACAACCCCGCTTGTGACGACACTTGTGACAATGCTTGTGATGAGGTTGTAATTAACCTAGAAATTAATTTAGCATTTTGAGTTAATCGAGAAAGAGTTACTTGTGGAATGCTTGATCTTTCTCAAGTTAGTGCAATGGAAGTTGACTGACTTTATCCTTTGTTGATTTTGAAAGACTTGCATATCTTTTATATTTAATCGAAGTTGTTTTTCTTCATTTGGGTCAAGCATTGACCAAGATCACCCGAGGTTGTGTAACCGAGGAGTCTGTCACAATTGTGGAGAAACAATATTTTCTTGAATTTCCATTGATTTACTGATTCTCTTTATTCAGGTCAAACTTAAGATTGTGTAACCGAGGAATTTGTCACAATTGTTGAGATTTGGGAAATCTTTGAAGTAGTCATATACCTAAGTCTGCATTTGTCCTTCTTCAACTATCAAGCCTTGACCGAATTGTCCAAGATCGTGTAATTGAGGGATCTATCACGACTGTTGAAGAACAACTCGCTTGTGACGAACCAGTGTGACTATTCCCTGTTTTATACGTCTCACGCCAAGAAGGCCAATTGGTGTGCATTTTTGGGAAGGGTTAGTAGCTATCAATAGTCTCGGTAGTAACTCTTTAATTGGAATTACCCTTGACCGAGATTACCCAAAGTCATGTGACTGGGGAACCTGTCACGACAAGGAGTGTTTGCTTGTGACGATTGATTGTGACAATCCACTCGTTGAGTTTGATATCATCCTGAGTCCTTATCTATACATCCTCACTTAGACCAAGCCTTGGCGAAATCATCTAGGGTTGCGTGCAGAGGAATCTGACGTAACAAGGGGAAACATGACAGCTTATGACGACGGGTTGTGACGACTTAATAGATTGATTTGAACGTATTATTTTTAAAGAAATTCAGAGGATATTCTTGTGAAGACAATTGATCTTTCCCTGAATTGCTTCCTCGATCAATCTAAGACTTTGAACAGTGAGTTCCACATATGTTTGGTAAGTCCTTAGTTATTCAAATTCGAGGACAAATTTTCTTTTAAGGATGGTAGGATGTAATATCCTAAATAATTACACCTTAAGTCATTCATATAATTAAGAATTTAAATTGAGTTAAATACTCTAGTTGGAATCAAGTGTAAGTTAATTATGATATTTTATTTGTCTATGAGTTATTATCTTAATTAGGAATTAAGGGGAGTTAATTTCTTTTTAAGTAATCTAAGGTAAAAGGATTTACCTATATTGTCAAATTTGTATTTATGATTAGTTTTATTAATCATAAATTAAGTAGACTTTAGATAATTATTTTAATTTATCTCAAACTTATTCATATAATTAAATAATTAATATATATGATATTTCTCCATCTAACCGACATGTATATATGAGTTATTTACCACATGAGTTTAGTCAAAGTTGTATCCAATTAAATAATTTTATCAGCTCCTCCCTTATCCATGTGTTTAACCGACTTATAGACCACTATAAAACCATGGCCATAGACAAAGACAAGTAGGAGATGAACCTGTTTGCTTTCATTTCAACCGTGAAGAAAGAACTAAGGGAAGAATTATTAGATTGAAGCTAAGGAAAAAAATCAAATCAAAGGATAAGAGGTATGTATGGGTGGATCCATTTGATTTTGTTTTGTGATAATTTAAACTTCTGAATATGAATTTTAAAGATGAGTAATTAACTTAATTGGATTTGTAGAAAATTAAATTAAATGATATATATTTATGAAACTAATGTGTAGAACATTGTTCTTGGTGTGATTTAGACAGTTAAATGTTGACCATATGAGTAATAAATTTTGTAATGCCTAAAAATTTATGAAACTTCTCTGGATTTATCCCTTAGAAGTCTAGTTTCACCTGAATAAAGAACTTTCTCAAAATAAAATGAATTTAGAGAGTTATGCATTAATTAGTGATTATTGGTCTAACTGGCCGGGATGAACAAACATTCCTGATTGAAAATTAGATCATAAACTGTGTACATGAATATAAAATATGAAACTTATAATCTGAAACTTTACAGAACTAATGTTCCAACCCAAGTGGAATGACCCTAAAATCATTTATATAGAGTGAGTTATGAGGATAACAAGTGATACCTATCAGTTTTTAGAATAACAGTTTGAACACTAGATTACCTGTAATCACGGAAATTTTTGTGAATAAGTCATAAGTTAGACAAATCTGAAATTAATATATGTTAAATTTTTAAGAGTCTACTTTCAAAAACAATTTATTTCATGATATTTGGACTTCTGTAGTGAAAACTAAAAATAGAACTTTCACTGTGTATCAGTCTGCCAGAAAGTGTAGTTGGCTAAGTTGGTCAACTAGTTATCTTAACTAATGTTAATTACCTACTTCATGATAAAGTATAATAATTTAGATTATTTGTCATATGAATATTTACTTTTCAAATGAATCATTTTGAGATTATGAATTGTTATGAGTTGATAAGGATGAGCTATGCATCATAGTTTTGATTTTCATTTGTATTGATCAAATGTTTTAAGAAATCAATATCATGAAATGTTACATATGTGATTAGTTGTGAATGTTAAAATTTGATGCATATTTCTGTTCAATTTTAATTTATGTGTTTTCAATATGGACTTTGAATTTTAAGTGTGTATCATGTGACCTTATGTGCATAAATGAAGTTAATAAATGAAAGATTATGTGGCACAATAACAGTAGGATTGAAACTAAGTGCCACAAGAAATAATTTGTGGGGTCCACCTCTAGAATTCATCTACCGGGATTCCAAAGTAATGTAATCATTANAAATGAAAGATTATGTGGCACAATAACAGTAGGATTGAAACTAAGTGCCACAAGAAATAATTTGTGGGGTCCACCTCTAGAATTCATCTACCGGGATTCCAAAGTAATGTAATCATTATGTGGCTTAAATGAGCAAGCCCTATGGGGCAATAGTCCAAAGAGAGACCTATGGTGCACCGATATGTGATATGATACCGCAGTGCCAACGGTGAATATGATAAGAAAGATAATAACTGGAAAGAGAAACATGTGAATGTGAGATATGATTTTATATGTTTGGTTATGAAATTTAATATGTTCCCTAAAAGGGAAATTGTGAAATATAAATTTATATGTGTATGGATTGATCACGCTTAAGATTTTGTCTTATGTTCTTTTACGGATAATATATTATGTTCAATTGTCATTTGAGAATTTCAAATTTTATTATAAGCATTTAATTTTGTTTATTAACACTACATACGAGCCTTTGCTCACGGGAGAAATACCATATTTTCCCCTGTACTTGGATCCTGCAGGCTAAGAGATCATGGGTGGTGGTTGATGCTCATGACACTATTTTGTACATGGAACAAATCCTGCATTAATAGAAGATCTTGTATATTTTTATAGTACTTTTGGATATGTTGCTTTTTGATATGTATATCATGTATACGTATATGTTTATATTGTGATTATTGTATCATATGTGGAAAAAAATTGTAAGATGTGACTATGATATATTTTGGTTATCGTGTTTGCTTTATCTTTATGATACATATGAAATTTTAGTTTTATAACTGCCAAAAGATATATGTGTATGAGTTTGTGATTACTTATGTGTCAACTGTGATGATGCGGATTCTCAAGATACGTTATAAATAGCTTCCGCTCACTCGAGTGTTCGGGTTGTTACAATTAATGCTTTTGGATTGAATCAATGAGCAACGAAATACTGCATGATTTTATTCTTCGAATTTCTTATAGAATCGATTCATTCGTTTTTAGTGATTGACAATTACAAACGAGATTGAGGTGGAACTTTGCCTTGGAAATGCTTTTATTATTGATATTTCCTCTATTTATTTTCTCATATTTGAAAACAAAAAACAAATCCAATCAACAACATTTTCTCCTTAGTCTAGTGCAGTTGAGTTAGAAATCTTCTTGGAAACCTAGTTGACTAGTCATGTGGATCGACCCCAAAGTACTATAATTATTCATGCGCTTATGGAAGCAGTAGTTGTGTAATTTGATATTTTATAGATTTTAAAACTTGCCTTTGTAGTGTACAATCGGGTGTCATTAGAGCTGTCACAACATGTGTCACGATCGGATCTTTTCTGTTACAACCTGACCTGTTAGGCAACGCGCATCAACAATAATGGTCATCGTGATAAGGAAATAGAATGTCCTTCAAATGAGTAAAGCCTATCAAAATTTTTGACAAACGAACTCTCTAATGTCATGATGAATACGATCCGAAATGAAAACAAACCAAAAATGATTATGCGTACTATTTTATATTCATTCATTAAAAAATAATGCATTTAATGAATCAATGATTATCAACTCATGAATTATTTTTGTCATCCACCATAACCCGGATAGATAGCATCACATTGTAGATTTCATTGGGATGATGAAGATTCAACGTGAATATTGTCTGAACTAAATGTTAGCAACAATATAGTTAACAAAGATATCGTTATATAAAGTTATAGAAAGTTACTTGTTTGAGTGTCAATACCAATCACTAGCTCATCCTCTCCAGGAGGTGTGCTATAATATGTGCCGCTCGCACGAGCTCTCTCATGATTACGATGAGTCATAGCTTGTGAAAGTATATAGAAAATATTGTTCATAACATGTAAAAGCAATCAGTTTGGTAGTAGATTATAAAGAGTAACAAATACAAGTCAACATGAATATGACATTTTCAAATTCCCGAATGAATTGAAACCATCAATGCAAAGACCTAATATGACATTATGAATATCTACAAAAAAGGTAGGATGATGTGTGTCGAAGCGTTTCCATGCTTTTGCGTACGAAGGGAGTATAATAACTCATGGATCGTTTTACACTCCTTCTGCATGTCATCACATAAATTGTGTTGTATTCTTGAATAAAAATAAGTGTTGTAATTTTGGGACGATCGAAAAATATCTAAACATCGCAACAAGAATCTCCCTCTAATTGTTATTAGAATTTATCTTTGGTTTGAATCGATACTCGCCTCATATGTAACAACTTGTTAATTTGCCCAGTAATAAAATATACAATGATTGGGACAAGCACCGATCTTCGAGAACTTTAGTCCAAGTTCACTCATCATTCTCTTGCATTTATAACAATTTTCTGAAAGTTTTGCACAATGAGGTAACATACTTTTGATAATAATTTTTTTTTATCAAAGCACTTCTTACTCATGTTACATTCGAACTTCAAATTCATCAATTGTGAAAAAGCACACACAATCTTTGTTACTACACAAGCTCTTGTCGCTTGCGGTTCTTGAAACAAAGCACACATAAGCGAGCTTTTCTATGCCGCTATATGATTAGGAGCTCATCTAGGCGAGATATGCATGCATAAGATCTGGACAAGGTTGTCTAGGTGAGTTTTGCGTGCAAGTGAGGTCTCTTATGTTTGAGCTTGCATAAGGAATGTCATATGCGCTCGAGGTTGCTTGCGCAAGGAAGGCTACATACAATCGAGCTCGTGTAGGTGAGTTCGCTTGCGCTTGATCTTGTGTAGGGAAGGTTGTCTGGGCTTGAGCTCACGCAAATGAGGTCGCTTGTGTCAGAGCTCTATGTAGGAACTCGCCTGCGAGAGATTTGAGCATAAGGAAGACCTCTTGTGATCGAGCTCGCTCGTGTGAGTTTAAAAGCTCAAGGAACGAGCTCTTTGCATGAGAAAGATAATATTTTTAATGAAAGAGCAAAATAGTCATTCCATAAATAGGAAAATGATGAAAAAGGAAAACCAGATGATAGGATTTAGTTATTCCAGCAAAAAAAAGTTTAGATCTATTTCTTTTCAATTTTATAATTTAGGGTTAGATTTAAATTTTGTGATAGTTCAAGAGAGTTTTAAGAAAATAGCATTCGTTTATATTAGGCCCAATCCATGTTTTGTTTTCATCATTAGGAGAACTCTCAAAATGTATATTTGACAACCATGTTGATGGACCAAAAATCCTTTCTAAACAAGTTGCTCTGTTAAAAAAACATTTGGACCCACATTTTGTTTCTGATATCGTGCTTAGCTTCTCTTCAACTTTTTTCCCCTCTTTCACTTTGCTCCAACTTCTTTTTTCTCTCTCTCTCTCTCCCACTTCATTCATCTCACTGCTGCTTCGTCTTGCTTCAACTATGTGTCACTTTGGTTTTCCCTTCAACCATGCTTTGGTGTTGCCTTATTTCGTTCCACCCCAATTTGTCTTCGCTTTTCTATCCGTTCATGAGGTTGATTTAGATATGCTAGCAAACCCATCAGTCATGTATTAAAATACAAGTAGAGTATTATTTTCCACAGGGATTGCTCTAGTGCCAACTATTTGAACTTACTTTATTATTGGAGAAACAATTTTTTTATGTAGATTAATAACTAAAAGATAAATTAGTGGTGGTTACTATATGAATGATTCATCAAGTTGCAAACATTAATTGAATATATCCTATAGACAATATAATGAAATTAATATATGATTACAAATTTTCAAAACCAATTCTAGTAAGTTAATAAGACTATGAAAGTTCTTACTTGAGTTAGTCCTTCTAGGTAAGTTCAACTATCTTCTTTTAGTAATCCCTTAACCAATCATGAATAAAACTCAAAATATTAAGGAAGGTCTAAACAACTAAATACCCTCTTGAGTAAACCTCATTGCCAGCACAACTTTAATTCTCTTTGAGTTTGTAAGTTAAATCATGCAATGTCTTACACAATTAGAAATTAATCCTTGAGGAGGAGTTTGCAGTATTCTTATGGCTCACATGGACATGGAGACATAAACAAATCTTCGAGGATTTTCATCACCCACCTGATCAATTAGCTTGTTCTACCCTTCGCACAAGACATTTGTTCAACTTAGCCTAGGATATTGAAGAAAGCACAACATTAAGAAAGATACGTAGCAAGATGGATTCAATGGTATCTTGACAAGTGTTAGGGTTGTTTTGGGGAACGATAAAGGAAGTTGGTTGAGTGATTTTATGGACAATCTTGGAGTTGCAACAACAATAATGGAAAAGCTACGGGGTGCACTCATTGGTCTTCAATTTCTTGAAATATTAACTACAAAGGATAATTTTGGAGATGCATCCACAATGGCTAGTAAACCATGTGCCAAATTTGCTATTAAGGATATGTGTTTTTTCTCATCCTCATGTTGAAATCAACATGATGACAAATAGTGATATCACGTGAAATCAATCCTAATCATCAAAGCAATTAATGCATGAAATAGTTCTTGATCCGATCATGCCTTGTACATCAATAAAAAAGAATTAAAAACCATAAAATCATGATGCATGATCTTTATGAAAGACTCAGTTAAATAAAAAAAATCTTAAAACATATGTTCAAATATTCAGCCCTATTCAAAACTAGAAGAAAAATAACAAAATTGATGTGTGAGTATCACATACATAATAGATTGTTTTTTAAATTGCATTTGAGCATAATTTTGTATCTTTTTAGAGTATGGCTCTTGTGTACCCATACATCATCCATATAGTTATGTTAGTCCTCTATTTTTTTTGCAGAAAAAATGTGCTTCAATTTATATTGTGTTTTTCAATTTAATTTCAAAAAATAAAGAAGTAATACATGTATGTGTGATTCACGCTCTTGCATTCAGATAATCATAATCGAACACCTTGCGCAAAAGAAAACACAGAAGAAACAAAATTTGTCAGCTTCATAATGACAACTACGAGGCACCCACATACAGGATGGATAAATGACACATGAAGAAGTTTAGGAAAAAGGGATAAAAGTTGAAAAAATGTAGGAGAAAGAAGGGGATCCCTTTTGGAGTCCATTTTCTTGGGCATCCCAGAGAAAATGAGGTGTTCTTGAGGGATTGAAAAGTTTATGTCCATCTAGGTTCTATAATGTCGAGTTTGATTTTATTTATGTGCTTTTGACGAATTTTAGTAGTTGTTTAATTTTCTAGAGTTAGTCAATGCTAAGGATATTCATGTGATGGTTCATACATTGATTTTTTTTATTGCAATGATGCATACATTTTTGTTATTGTTGTTAGCTCTTTGCATTAATGTGTTGTGTGATTGATAATTTGGTGAATTTGAGCTAAAAATTATTTATGTTCTTTATTTTTTAGATATAAGAATTGTTAGGGATCAATATATCTCGAGAGAGAGGTAGTCTAATGTAGCAAGTGGTCTAGAGACCATTGTCCTATGATGTTCACACATCAATAAAGGACAAGGGATATGCTAATATGAGAGGATAACAAGGAATATACATGCACATGCATGCGATTACAAGGAGGGTTCAAGGTTTTCACATTTTTTTATCATTTTCATGTAGAACCTCTAAATTCATTTAACGTTCAGAATAGCGATGATGATCGGGAGATTAAATCATTTTCATCACTAATTGAGTGAAGAAATATCCCCCAGCCATTATCTGGAAGGATGTGAGTTTTGTGGGTAGCGACATAAAAAGTATAATCTCCTCATACTTAACTGAGTATTTATGATGTTGTGAATATGAGATTTGCCCCTTCTAAAATCGACAAGTATGAGGAGTTTTATGCATTGGTTTGAGAAGTAGAGTCCCAAAGTTGCAACGTGGGGGCTGTGAATTATCTACGAGTATGAATTTGACATTGAGAAATCAATATTATGAAAGTAACTATATTTACACCTTTGCAACAATAGAATTTTGGATAGTATTTTTCCTTTTTGTGATTTGATGCATTATCTTAACTTTGTGGTTACTATTTTTTTTAAATTGATCACTTGAACATTCTTACAATAAAGACTAACTTTAAATTTGTTCTATCATTGTATTAACTCTTTACTTTCTTAGCTTTTGTTTAACAAACTCAAATTTGTCTTTTTAACTTCAAAAACATATAAAAAATAGTTTAGTTTGTTTACTTTCTTATTCTATGATTTATTAATTTTAGTTCAAGTAATAAAAGTTTGATTTCCCAATTAAAGTTTGGTGGCTTAATACTCTAATTACTTTTACCTCCTTAAGAATTGGATATCTTAGTATTACAATGGAAGTCTTGCACTTGTGACTCATGTCGTGTGTCTAAGGATTCTAAAATTGGTATTGTTAATTGTTGTTCATAGGTTTACACATGTATTTGTCACAATCTTGTTATATTTCTTGTGTATGAACTTGAATCTGAGTCATAATTAAACACATCATATAAGATATAAAATAAAATAAGATAGATTAACTCTATTAAAGGTTGAAGATGATTCTCATGTTCCTCCAACTGAGACTATGTAGTGATTCATTGAATTTCTCCTTGCGACATTGAATATTGGGTTTCTTCCTTTAGTTTTATAACGAGAGTTTTCTCCATGTAAATTTATGTCATTATTTTCAAACCTTAAGCATGTTCTTTTATATCATCCCAAGGCTCCCCGAGAGCCAAACAAGTTTTAAAGAATTTTCTATTCGAAATTGACAAAAGAAAATCAAACTTGTCTCGAATATGCACAATATATAAGATTTTTATTTGCCCCATGATAAGTCTATCATGGTCATAAGTCAAGTAATCAAATATATGGAAATTGTCACTTACGACCATTAATCATAAATTTTCTAACTTTGAAGTCTCAATAATAGTTGTTGATGTGAAACATGTGTTAAGGTAGAAAATGATCTTGGGCTTGAAACATGAATAGGGCGTGAAAATAGGGTCAAGTTCAATAAATTCATCTTCACTTCAAATCTTAAAATTTATAAAATCTTGCAAATCCTCTTGCTGCAAGTATACAACAATCATCGAGTACTCAAATATCGATCCACAAGGAAAACTTTGATTTCATAGCTCTACTCCCACTTTTTCTCAATTAGATTCGGATCGGGGCTTGCTATCGGAGATTCAAGCTCGATCGAAAAGCAGTGAGAAATAATGAATTGAAAGCAAAAATAAGTTTTTCATAATTTAAAAGAGAAAATGCGAAAATAATAAAGAGATAAATCTACTTATGGGAGGACACCGAAACCTCGGGTTCACTCTGAATCCAATCTATCCGCTCTTGACATGAATACCTAAAAAGTAGTCAATGCCCTTTCTACCATGGGTCAAGGTAATCCCACTCTCATGGTGACCACTCTGTCCTTCGCCTTTCCACTCTCGTGTGAAGGCTCATGGCTTGACCAAGCGCAATCTGTCCATAGTTTATCTATCTCTCTCTTTCTGAGAGGAGAGTTAACCATCTTGATTCCCGATAAAAGACTTAAGCCTTGATGCCCAAGTTCTAAAGGGGTATCGCCTCTCAACGCGCACTAACCTCTTTTCCTAGGGGGACCTAAGGGCATAGTTAGAGTATTCTCTTAACTCGGAGTAACCCCACTCTTGTGACGGGTACCGAATCAGCAAGGCCCCACTATCGTGGCGAATGCTTGAGATTCCGATTAAGTGATTAGTTCCCCAAGTCGATAGCAATCTTCTCTCGGGGTCAAGGTCGTAATTTGGTTCCCCTCTCTATCCAAGTCCATAAATCAATTCAAGATTTCGTAGCTGCTCGCTCCAAATTAAACTTCGTGGGAAGGGGTCGACTCTCACCTAACCCCTATCCAGAAGGCAAGTCATGGACTAAGATTCCCATGAACTTCATTACTAGCCTCTCGCCTCATTGTGTGAAGGTGACAACACTATAGTACCTTTACAAACAATGTGCACTTGGGAGAGATTGATGACAAGAAAAGATATATCCAAAAAGCTGGACCCAACCTCTTAAAATCTAGCCCGAAGCTCTATTTTTGGAAATAATATTTGTTTAATTTATATTCATTTCCAAATTCAAAAGATCTAGCATATCAATATTCAAAATTCTGGTAGTTTGGCCTATTATGAGAGGAATCATAATTATGTTTCCTATTTTATGCGCCTTAAATATTAAACGTTTGATTTTAGGAAAACCACATATATCTTTCTTGTTTTGTGCAGTTAGGATCAACAAGAATTTTTTGGAGATTTTGCGGAGATATTACCTGTCATAAGAACCCAAATCTTATCTCCCATAACAATTCAGATCTTATGTATCATAATAGCTCAGACCGAGATTTTACCTTCCATAACAACTCAGGTCAAGATTTTATCTGTCATAACAACCCAGATCTTATCTATCGTAACAACTTGGACCGAGATGTTAGGAGACAATTTCGAAAGATTACTGCCAACCCGAAGTACAACTTGGGGCGCAAGGCTAGAAATTGTTTGAAAGGGGAAGACGAATGACACAAAAGGGAGGAGGCGAACTTTACTTTTCTATTCTACATAGTTTTTATTCTGGAAAGAACCATGTTGGCCGAACTACATTTTGAACTTGTATCTGTCAGCCCCAGGATGTATGGTTAGACTCTTATCTCCGGAATCCTGGAGAAACCTCTATATCTTATCTAATCTGCTCTCATATTTTAAGTTTTCATTTCTATATCACCTACTTGATCTCGTGTTATGAATTGTGATTTATGATTTTTGTTTTGTGTTTTCCTGTTGTTCGCTTAATTCTTTCTAAGTGTGCACTATCCGCAAGGGACATATAGTGTTGCCAACTTCACACACTGAGCTGAGAGGCTAGTGATGAAGTTTGGGGAAATTTTAGTCTGGAGCATGCCTTTTGAGATGGGGGTAAGGTGAGAGTCGATCCCTATCTCCGGAGTTTGACCCAGAGCGAGAAGCAACAATCTTGAATTGACTTATAGATTTGGATGGAGAGGGGAACCGAGTTATGGCCTTAACCTCGAGAGAGGCTTGGTAGGTAACTTGGAGAAACTAATCTCTTAGTCGGCTCGCGAGCATACGCCACGAGAGTGGCGGCTTGCTGGGTAGGTGACCGCTACGAGAGCGTGATTATACTCCAACCTGAGAGAGTACTCTAGCAAAATCCTTAGGTCCCCTAGGAAAAAGAGGTTAGTGCACGCTGAAAGGCGGTACTCCTCTGGCACTTGGGTGTCAAGACTTAATTCTTTTATCGAGATTTAAGATGGTGAGCTCTCCTCCCTGAGAGAGAGTGTGTGACTATGGCCAGATTGCATTTGGTCAAGCCTTGAGCTTTCACCACGAGAGTGGGAAGGTGAAAGATAGAGCAATCACTGCGAGAGAGGGATTATCTTGACCCGTGGTGTAAGGGACTGGACGACTTTTTAGATATTAACGTCAAAGAGCGGATGTGTGAAATTCAGAGGTGAACCTAAGGTTATTATGTCCTCCCATAATTAGATTTATCTATCTTTTAATTTTTGCATTTTCTATTTTAAAAATAAAAAGAAAAACTTATTTCTACTTTCAATTGATTACCCCTCACCTATTCCAAGGTGGGGCTTGAACCTCTAGTGTCAAGCCCCAACCCAAGCTTCCTTGAGGAAAAGTGGAAGCAAAGGCGTGACAACAAAGTTTCCTTGTGCAATCGATACCTGAAGTACTCGATGATACTTGTGGTGAGAGGAGTGTGCTAGGTTTACAAATATTAAAATTTGAAGTGAAGATAATTTTTACAGAAGTTGGACCTTGCCTTTATGCCCTAACCTGTGTTTCAAACTCAAGATCATTCTCTATCTTAACCCACATTTCGCATCATAGATCAAACGAACTAGAAAGAAATCACAAAAACACATAAACCATCTTTCATGAATTAGAACGCGAGATCAAGTTGGCGTTTATCATGAAAACCAAAAGAGTTAAGCGAACTAAATTAAAAACAAAGGATTTCACGGGATCCCGGCAATAGAAGTTTAGTTAGACATCCTCAGGTCAATAAACATAAGTTCAAAACATGATGAGACCAACATTATTTTGTTAGAAAACAAGATTAAGCGCAAAAAGTAAAATAACTATCTACTGCGCCCTTATCCTCCTCCAAGTCGGTGTTATGCATCTCCTTCTTTAAGAGCTTTCAACCTTCCGTCCCCCAAGTCACTCTCCAGGCTAGCAGGTATCTTCGCAAAAATAGGAAAGAAATCTGGGATGTTGTGTCAGGTAAGCCATTGCTCTGCAAAATGCACCTAAATCTCCGGGCTTGCTGTTAGTCCCGAACCCAACTGTAACATTCCTCTCAAATCATGCCAAAGTCTCATAATTCAAATATTAATGTATTAGATCTTTTAAATATGGAAATTAATATAAATCAAGCAAAAATTCAAAAATAGAGATTCAAGCTAGCTTTTGAAAGTTTGTGCTTGCCTTTTAGGTATAGATTTTCTTGTCATCAGTTGCTAAATAGTATTACGAGTTATAATTTTTGCCAAACATTGATTTATGACTTTTGTTATGACAATGTAAATTCTATCGTAGTTGGTGAAAGCCTCATCGTAAAATCCTATTAATAATCCATGACAAACTATTTTATAATCCATAATAATAATAATAAAAATAACAATAAAATAATAAAAATAATAATAATAATAATAATAATAATAATAATAATAAATTAGAACATTTTAGCATCTTCAATGTACATGCATTTAACCTCTTAATAACCCCTTACAAATATACTACATTAAAGATAGATTTTGTGCTTCTTTGACACACTTTCCATTATTTCACATATGCACTATTTTGTTACTCATTTACATTATATGCTCATTTACTATAAACAAATGTAAATGTGAATTATATGCTAATTATATTTTATTTTATTGTTATTCTTATTACGTTCTTCCTAAAAGAATTCACGATTTTCTGCTACTTGCATCCACTATGCAATGGTTGGAGACAAAATGCACAAAAAGGAACTAATGAAGTAACAATTGAAGATTCTTTAAAGGAAATCAAAATTACACTTCATAAAATATAAGAACACACATGCACATGTGCAGGCGCTCACACACAACAAAACTCATGTCCTCTTCGATAGTGATTGAGGAATATTTCTTCACTCGATTAGTGATGAATAATGACTTAATATCTCGATTCTCGTCATTATTCTGAACATTAAATGAATCTAGAGACTCTACATAAAAATGATAAAAAAAATGAAAATATGAATTCTCCTTGCAAATGCATGTGTATACGACTCCCATACTATGCTCTCATATCAGTATATGAAACAAATTGAATCCTAGTCTCTTGTTCTATATAGATGTGTGAACATGCACAACAATGATCTTTGGACATATTTTTGCACTAGATCATTTTTTTCTTGAGATGTATCAATCTTTGAGGATACATGCATCACAAAAATAGAGAACATAAATAACTTTGAGCTCAAATTCGTTCAAATTGTTAATCACACAACACACTGATGTAAAGAATTAACAACAATAAGAAGAAATATGATGCACCGCAATGAAAACTTGTACAAATCAATGTATGAACTATCACAAAAACATCTTAAGTATTGAGCAACTCCAAACGAAATCAACTACTAAAATTCATAAAAAACACATGAGATACATTCAAGCTTAACATTACAAATAGATGGAAATAAGCTCTTCAGTCCCTCAATAACACCTCCTTTCCTTTGGGTCACATGTAAAAGTGGCCTGGAAAAGGGATCCCCTTCTCTCTCTTAGGTTTCTTTTACCTTTATCCCCCTTCTTCTATGATTCCTCACATGTCCTTTATCCATTCATTAGGTGGTACCTATCCAATTACCATCCAAAGAAAACAGCTGCCAGGTTTTATTTGTTTTGGATTTGTCTTCTTATGCATTTTGTCTATTTTTTACTCTATCACATTCGAATTAATCTCACGTCACACACAATGTTATTCAAGATTTTATGCACAACAGGAAGATCATATTAATGATTTATAACATTAACTCAAAGTTCACCAAAGATAATCAAACATTGTTTTAAAATAAAATAAATAATAATTGAATTGAATAACAAATGAGGAGGATTTATTTATAAGCTTTTACAATCAAATCCTAAGCAACTTAATAATAATAATAATAATAATAATAATAATAATAATAATAATAATAATAATAATAATAATAATAATAATAATAATAATAATAATAATAATAA
>LTAE01000816.1:24533-58525 GCA_001647135.1 Pontederia paniculata
TATATTGTGCTAGCTCTAGTCGATTAGTTGTCCCTAGTATTGGCTCGAATGGTTTCACAATATCTTTTCCTTACTGTGATATGTGTGGCAGATTGTTTGGCTACTATTTTCTGCACTATTTTGGATAGAATCATGAATTAGTAGTAGAACAAGAAACTGGAACCTCTTTTTTTATTCGAAGCTTTTATATTTTGAGCATTGTTGTCTTAACTACACGAAAAAAAGTAACATGAATTCATATACAGGAACTCAAGAACGCCAACAATATAATTTTGAGCAAATTCTATGTCACATTTGAAGGTCGGAGACGTGGCATATACAACTCATGGATGGAGTGTCAGCAACAAGTTTTAGGATACCAAAGTTGTCTTTTTAAGAAGTATTCTTCAATAGAAGACGCTACTTGTGCATTATCTAACTATTTACAAGGGCGTGATGAATCTATATCTCAACCTTCGAACGTATGTGCTGAAGTTAAAGTCGTCAAAGTGGCAACGTGCAATTGCAAGTCTATGAAGAACTTAATTCCTTTTATCATTACCTTTTCATTTGGTCTTATCATTGGTCTTATGTTTTAAATGTGTTAAGTTATACTTCATTCTGTTGAAAGTGTATCAAAGTGAATTATTGTAACAAGTTCTGTTGAAAATGTATCCAAGTGCTAAGTTGATTTTTCAGTTCTTATTTTTTGAACTTACTATTTTTACAATTCGGCAGATGTGTATCCCTGTGAACTATTGTAACAATTTCATTAAAACAATGGAACTTTATCTTGTTGTCACATTTGCAGAATGAATGATGAGAATGAATGATGTAGAATGATTCATTATGATGTTATGTTATAATAAGAGTTCTGGTTGTAAGCTCATGATGTTTTGCTTAATCCTGTAAAATAAAGACTTTGGACTGCAACTACTCAGTTGTTCTGTTATACCAAGCAATTGCACCCTAACAGGGAATTGACATCTTTGGACTGCAACTACTCATGCTCGAATTGTCATATACATATTAGAAAGGAGATTATGATGTTTTGCTTAATTCTGTAAAACAAAGACTTTACAAATTCCTCTTCAGGATTCCTTATAACATGTGCAAACTTTTCAAACAAAGACATTTCTCAAAATTCTGTCTCATTTCACGAATTACTAGTACTGTCAATTATCATTTGACCACACCACTTCATCTTCTGCATATTTATACCTTATTTCATTACACAAACACCGACACACAGAAGATTGGGTAACAAAAGATCATCTGAAACATAAATGATTTGTATGGCAAGACTTTTCATTACAAAAGTGGAGCAAAGTTTGTATACTTTTCATTACACAAAGTGGAGCAAAGTGGTACAAACTTTTCGCTAAGGAAAACACACATAAATGCTAAACTTTTCATTACACAAAGCAAGACTAAGAGTGTATGGCAAATTCACAACCTAATATGGATAACACATCCTCAGCTCTGCACAAGCCTTGGATATTATCAAAAAACTTGCAAATCAGTTATCATGTATGCAAGGCAAAAATATTGCTGCTCTGAGAGAATTGTTGCTCTTCATCCTTTGGTAATTCATCTTGTGCTTCAGCTGCATTGATACCAGAGACCAGCTCTGCCTCAAATGAACTGAAGGAAGCCTCTCTCTTGAACCAAAAGACCAACTACACTTCACAGGAAAGGTCTAAAATGAGACAATAATTTTAGAGCAGCAGAATGATGTTTTCTCATCAGAATGAACAAAAAATAAGCTACACTTCACAAAATTCTAGATCAGATATTAAGTGGCTCTGCCTCTGTATCCCTCTCCTTTAATGTTGTCCAATCTTGAGACTCTGCGAAGAAAATCAATGAATTGTTTCAGAAAAATAATAGAATAGAAAAATCAGTAGAAAAATTTAAAGTTACTTTGGATAAAAACACATTTACCTGTTTCAAGTTACTTAAGTAAGAAAAATTTCAGTAGAAAAATCATTAATAGGATAAAACACATTAATCTATTAAGAATCATTACTTCAGATTTTTTTCAGTATTTGAAGCAAAGAACATAAATCTCATTAAGATTTTGACTATCACGGGAGCTAAAGAACAAGAATATAATAAAAGTCAAACCTTCTTACCATATTCTATTATGTCATTTTGTGATCTAACTAATGAATCATTACTTCGTTGTGATCCAACATGGCCTTCCTGATAAATCAAAAGATAGAAAGATGTCAATATAAATATAAAAAGATTACAAAATTATATGGAGATTTTATTTTACCTTCAATATTGAGCAATTTCTTTTATTATGTCCCTTCTTTCCACAACCACTGCAGGTTCTCTTTTTGGATTCATTTTGTGACATAGAAATTTCTGCAGTAGATTTAATCCTAGTTACATTTCTTGGTCGACCCTTAGCCTTCACACGAATAGGATCACATATAACAAAGTGTGATTCATGCAAATCTTTCGAGGTTAAAGGAACATCGGTAACATTTGATTGAATTGCTTCACCCGCAACTACATTTGTAAGCTCAAAGGCCGCGATTTTTTTTAAAACTTCATCTAAAATTGGATCCCCGAACCTTAAATGTCTACCAAAAAATCAAACCAAAATTTTCTACTCTCCAAATATTGCTTTGCCATGTTGTTCTTTGCAAAGGAGTTATATAATCTTCTGAAAGGGAGATTGTGTCATATCGCTTTGATTGTGAATATCTCGCATTTATCGTCCAACGATGAAGAACATATTCCTCAGGTAAATTGACAACTCCTTTCTTGGCAACAACATTTAAAACATGACAACAAAAAATACCTTCTTGTTCAAATTTTTTGCAAGAACATCTTATAAAGATTTTTGGTTGCCGACTAAATTCAACGATGTTCTTCCCTTCGTCCATGCCTGGTAAGGGATATACTAAGTAGAAAACATTGTCACCATCTTTAGAAATCTTGCGTGCAAAATATATTCTTTGTATATATTTTGCTTGCATGCTCCTCTAATGGATATTCTGTAACCAACACAGACTTCTTATTCATAGTTAGGAAATCCTCTCGTTCTTCAACTCCACGATGAGATTCAATCACTCTATCATATTATTGTATAAAATTAGTCAAGGATGTGTGCGTGTTAACGAAACCATAAAAAAAGCATTAATACTTTCTGTCCTTTGAGTAGTATGCATACTTATAGTAAAAAGATCTCTAAAATATAGTGGCACCAATTGTTTGTGCTTGTTGTACATGTTTTCTAACCAGTGGCCATCTCGAATATTATACTTATGCTTTAAAGAAAGCCAATGCTCCTAAAATTCATCGACACTAGTAGATTCATAAATCCATTTATTGTAATCATGCTTAAATGTCTCTTGTGCATATAAATCATGAAGATGGATCATTACGTTTCTCCCAATATGTCAAGTGCAAAATATGTGCTTAGTGTGTGGGAAAACTTTACATATTGCATTACCCATCGCCATATCTTGATCTATGATAATGCACTTAGAATACTTACCATTCATGCATTCCAACCATTTTTCAAACAACCAAACGAATGTCTCCTCGGTCTCATCAGCAAGTAATGCACACCCGAATAAATATGATTTCCAATGATGATTAACTCCAGTAAATGAAGCAAATGACATTCTCAAATTATTTGTCCTATATGTTGTATCAAATACTACAACATCACCAAAGGTTATATAACTATCCCTTGCTCTCACATCGGCCCAGAAAAAAATCATTACAGTTTCATCTTCATCCAACTCCCATCTATGAAAGAAGCCTGGATCATCGGTCATCGTATTTTGAAAATAATTTATGACATTCAAACATTCCCAAGAGTATTTTTCTTTCTTGATCTCAAATAATCAATACAATCTTGAGCTGTGATGTGCAGTTCACCAGACAACTTAAGTTTTCGAGCAATGTTTGATGGACCCATGCCACTAATGCGTAGTCTTTCAATGTCTTCTTTAGAAGCTTCTAAAATCGGTGGTTTGTGTGAATGCAAAATTGGTATCTTTGATGGTGTCGCCAAAGGATGACTATGTTCGGCATGAAATTTTCTTACCTCCCATTTGTTATCTTTCCTTAGACCAACATATAAATGGGCCAAACATTCCTCCCTAAGTTCTCTTTTATGTTTAACCGCCTTCCACATACTACGCCTCAAATCTTTATGTCCTTCTTTCGAATAAACAATCTTTCTATTTATTATGTTTCTTGTAACCTCTGACTTGTGTGCTTTAGATTTTCGAATAGAAAATCCAATCGTACTAGCATACACATTATAGAAATTGTATGTTTCATCATCTTGTCAAATGTCATGCCAACATTAGGTTTTACCAATTGATCCAATTTCGTATAACTCTCTTATTCACAGTCTTCAATATTAATTTCTTCTTCAATGTTTTCAACTGCATCCATGCTGATAAAGAAACCTTCAAGAAAAAATTTAGTAAACATTGTTAGCAAAAAGTAAAATTTTATTATATTAAGACTTCTTGAATGGGAAAAGTAAGAAACATAACATTCACGCCACTTATTAGACAAGAAGAACCAAAGAATTCGATTGAGAAAATTAGAATTATAAGAAACTACTCAATCAGTCAATATAGATAGAAAAAAATGAATTTATTCCATTAAGTAAAATAAAGGTAATCATATCAAATCGAAAATAAAGTTAGTACGAACAATCCATCCTCGCACTCACAAAATGAGGACAGTGAGCAGCCAACACATGAGGAGTAGTGCTTAAATCGAAACATTGAGGAGCTTCAATTGAGGCTGCATCCAAGTTGATGAGTGATCATCAGCGAATAACATTATGTTGGCACTGACAAGAAATCTAAAATCAAAATAACTCCACATGTTTGTCTATCATCAATATATCTTTCATTTGTAAAAGAAATATCATATTGATAATAAAAATTGAAATTTCGTGGCACACCATGGGCGCGGGAGGACGTGGGTGCGGGCAGCGCGGGGCGGGGCCGCAGAGGAGCAGCACATAGGAGAAGTTGGCGGGCGCGGGCGAGGGTGGAGGAACAGAGAGCGAGGGCGAGCAGTGAGCAGTGAGCAGTGAGCAGAACCGGCGGAGGAAGTGAAGACGCGACGAGAGGTTGCGGCGGGCGAACGTTTCGTGAGAAGAAAAGTGGAGAAAGAACAGACCTCTTTAGGGTATGGAACAAGTTTAGTTGTCAATGTGTTGAGCCCACACCTGAAAAAAAGTGTTATATTTTTTAAAGTTATTGGTAACACATTTACATTTAACATTTTATTTTATGTTTGATCCTCACAATTACCACGAGAACTCTTTAGAAAGAATCCCGGTAGAAAAGAATGGGAAAACAATGTAAAATAATGGATGAACTAAAAGATGAAATTGGTAGATACAAATTTTCACCACCTAAAATTTTATGTGCTGCTTAGTTATACATCAACCTGAATTAAGAATTGCTCTTTGACAATACTTACGTTTTCAATTATTCATGAGTTACTTGTTTGACAGAATTAATTCAAAATAAGGTCTTATTTTAATTTATAAAAAATAAAGATATTGTCGCATTTGAGAGTTCTTTCCAACTCATCCATTAATAGTCATATGCATCAAATTAAACAAAATCTTATTATTTATAATTTCTATAAAGTTTTGAATTTCTTTGTAATGCCTTCTTTTAACAATTTTTTTATCTTCAAATTAGTTTAACTTTTTTTGATATTAGTAGTTCACTAATTAACCTAGTTTGTAATTTTTTTAAAAGTATATATATTTTTTGAACTTATGGCCTCTCAAGTCTCAAGTATTCGATTCTTTATTTTATTCGGCAATGAAAAGAGGCAAATTATTAATTGTTAGTAATAAATAACATCTTTCCGGAAGTAGAAGAAAAAAAAGGTTCCATCTTTTTCTGCTCTATTTCTTTCCTTTTCCCTCCATCGGAAATGGCGAGGAGGCCTCTCACGCTCAACTGGAACGAGCTCCTCCCGGATAAGGACGACGACGGCATCCAGACCGAGGTCGAGATGGTCGCCTCCGCCTCCGGCGGGGGGGACGACGCGACGAGGATGCTGGCGGAGCTCGAGGATCGCCAGCTCCAAGATAAGATTCAACGTATTGCCAAGATGCTCGCATCGGGTGTCTCCGACCGCTTGCCTGACAAGGGCGTTAAGTTGACGACCAGCCTGCGGCAGATGCAGGAGGAGCTCGATCGCCGGAAGCACGCCGGTGGCTCGAGAAAGGTATTAAATCAGTTTTAGCGCTTGAGTAGGCATCTAACTCGTTCCCTGTGTGATTTTGGTGGCGGTGTTTACTTGAAACGGGCATGGCGGAGGGTATGGTCGGATTTTGGGATGGTGGGAGGGGTTACCAAGGTCTCGTTCTATGTTGATTGCGGTCGCCGGACAGGGGAGTTTTTTGGGGAATGGTTTTTTTTTTTTTGAGAAGAGGGAATGGTTAGGGTTTTAGATTGATCTTCTGGTTAAATTGGTAAACAGTGTTTTCTTCTTTCTCCCTTGCGTATCAAGACCTAATTAGAGGACTACTGGGAGGGTTAGCAGGAGAGTTTTAGATATGAATCATTGGTTCGAAAGAGAAATTGAGATCAACGGAGAGAGACAAAACACAATGCGTGAGTAATTTAAAAGTTGGCATGAGTTGTGTTGCTTGCAAGTTGATTTGCAGCTTCTTGAAAGGACGAAAAATTGAAATGCCATGCATTAGCGAGAGAAAGAAGTGAGGAAGTGATTGAGTGAACGGAACATTAGTACTTCTGAGGAAACTTTTCTTTACAATTGAACAGTTTCTTCGTGCACACTTACTTAACACAATGTATGATATTTTTATGCAGGATGTTGCAGGAAGTTGTAAGATTTCACAGGACGTGATGCCAGAATCTTTAGGTTGGCACTGAAAATTTCCTATCTTTTAATATAGAACACAATAACACAGTTTTATCATGGATTTTTTTTTTTTTTTGCATTTTGTGATTTTTGTTCTTAACTTCTTTGAGTCAATGTTCGAAAGCAAATGAAAAGGCAGAGTGTGTTTTTTTTTCTTTGTAATGTTTCTTAAAGTCTGAGAGTATGGCAGAAGGGAATAACCCGTTAAGCAATAGGTATAAGAACTGAAGTATGAAGACTATCTCTCCTATTTATTTTATTTTTATAAGCTAAATAGCCTCCTGCCTTTCACCGAATAAAGGTGTATTGCCTCGTCCTTCACAAATGAGGTACCATTTTGGGAATTGATTGCAAAAATATGGTCTTGCAAATTCAACCTAAAAGGAGCATCTCTATGCAGTTTCATTTAATATAACTCAAACCAATTAAAAACAACCTTATCTTCAAAAAAAAAAAAAGAAAAAGAAAAAAAAGAAAAATGATAAACCAGTATGACACAAGAAAACAAATGAAATGCGGACGTGCTGATTTTTGTCTTCTTCTTATTATTCCTAAATAATATTCAAGAAACAAAAGGAAGATTCTCATGTTCTTCTGTGACCTTTGTCATACTATTAATAGGCCGAATAAACTTTCACTTTATTCTAGTTGCTTATTAGATTCTGTCTTGTATCTTTTATTTTTCAATTATAGATCCAAGAGCAAATGATACAACATCTGAATCTCATGCAAGATCTTCATTCACAAAGAGATTTCTGCAACTGCAAGGAAAGGTGAGGTTTTTCCATTCCCAAAGCTTTGATGCTTTTGTTCACTATGCTGGCGACGGAATTTACATTTTCTTTTATCAGTCAGATGCTGCATTTAGCGAAGAGTTGAAAGTCGTTAGACAAGAAAAGAACATAAATTTAGAGAAAAGCGAACCACTGAAGCATGATAAGAGACATCAAAATGGAATGTTTTCACAGCATTCAAAATTACGCCCTCGGGAATCACCTTCCCAGTGTGCCAGCAGCTTTGCCCGTAAAGTTCAACAGGTGTCTACAAATGCTAATAATAAGGATATGAAGACTCGTATTCCTTCTATAGACCAAAAAAGATTTTATGATAGCAAGAGGTAAACATTTCATGATCATTATTTTTATTTATGTTTTTCTTTGAGGGGCAAAGGATGCCTGCCAGTGTGGGCAAGTGCTTAAATATTTTAACTAAATTTGAAGGTGGAAGTACATTTTGGTCTCTATGCCGTAGATTCAACTTTTATGGTTTAAAGCTTATGTTTTATATTGCGTATGGACCTTAATGCCACTCAATTAATGCCTAATACACCTTTCAAAAAATTAATGCCTAATACAGCAGATGCTTTTAACACTGCCTTATAAATTAATATTACCTTTTATAATGCTCAACATTTAAATCTGGTGATTTTTCCCACTAAAACATATGAACATTGTGATTTCCATTGGTGTATCTATAACTCAGCTTGTGATTTTCTGCATTGTGAATAATACAAATTAACTTGGTAAAGCTACAATAAAATTTAAAAGTTCATTAGTTTCTCGTCTCCTTTATCATCACGACTTAATAATGAAAACATGATATCTTCATTTACCTCCTTTAAACTTTAGCATATTTCCACTTTCACCCATAACACCTCCACTGAACTATGAAAATTTTTCCACAATAATGAAAACATGATATCTTCATTTACCTCCTTTAAACTTTAGCGTATTTCCACTTTCACCCATAACACCTCCACTGAACTATGAAAAAATAATGAAAACATGATATCTTCATTTACCTCCTTTAAACTTTAGCATATTTCCACTTTCACCCATAACACCTCCACTGAACTATGAAAATTTTTCCACAATAATGAAAACATGATATCTTCATTTACCTCCTTTAAACTTTAGCGTATTTCCACTTTCACCCATAACACCTCCACTGAACTATGAAATTTTTTCCACTTTATCCTACCATTAGTTTATTTTATTAACTTTTCCTTTTTTGTTTATACAACTACACGTTTACCATTTATCATCATTTGCAAGAAAAAACCTAAAAGAAATTGTTGGTCGTTTAAGAAGGGAAAAAATAGAAAAACGCAGCCTTTTATTTTTTAATTATTTTTTATCTTTGTTTCTTTTCTTTTAAACTTATAATGAAGTGTATACATGCAATTAGAGAAATGAAAGAACAGAAAAGTTAATGGTGGGATAAAGTGTAGAACTTTTAATAGTTAAAGAGAGGTAAATGGCTAATTCCTTAATTTAGGGATGAAAATGAAAAAGCACCATATTTTTAGTGAAGGTAAATGGAAATAACTTTTTTAGGTAGGAAAATATAATTTGAGCTTAGGTAGTCATCCAGTTTTGTATTAAAAAGATTTTAACCATGTGAAATGTACAAGTGTGTATGGAAGCCAAAGACACAAACTCCCCTATTGTTTTCACCTGAACTATATATTGAATTTGGTGATTGCATGTTATATCATCATGAGATTCTGATCTTTAACTATTTTCCTAGGAGGAGGACTTCAGATCATGAGAATTCAAATGGATGGCAGCTCGAAGTGGTAACTGTACTTGTTTGGCTCTGCAGTCATTTTTGTGTTTTGATTTGGTTGCCTGATAGTTTCTTATTTCTTTAAATAAACTTGTAAGGTTTTCTGGTGGGTAATTTTTCTACTAATGCATAATGAACATCTACTGAACATTTCGTGTTCATAGTGATCATTGTTTCAACCCTTTAAACAAATGTTTCTTGTTTTGTTGTTGTATTATACTATGAGGTAGAGATATCAAAGTTATATATTGATTGGGGTTCTAAGTAATCTAGAATTTATCACAAAAAATGATAATTTGGAATGAACACTAGCATGCCCTTTTGTATGCGAGTTTAGGTAAGGACCTTGCATTTGCTAATGCATATGAGCACTCATTATCCTTTGCATTTCTTCTTTGCCTAAAAGCAATTATTTTGTAGTAACAAGCATTAATATATGTTATCTCACCTAATAATGATTTATTATCACGACTTTTCTTATGACTCTGTTTAGAATGCACAAAAATATTGTTAATAATCTTTACATCGGACTAGTCTCTTTTAGGTAA
Source organism: Pontederia paniculata (assembly GCA_001647135.1). Lineage (NCBI taxonomy): Eukaryota > Viridiplantae > Streptophyta > Magnoliopsida > Commelinales > Pontederiaceae > Pontederia > Pontederia paniculata. Next base: position 34,532 of record LTAE01000816.1, read on the forward strand.
TATTATGTGAAAAACCTAATTTAATTATGTTTTGCCTTCAAAAAATTTAATTTTGTTTTGAGAAAGGGTTCATTCTTTAGTGGAACAGGACCTTGTGTGAATTAAATTTCTATTGTCATCTGTAATTAACTACTGAAGCAAAGAAAAAGGCTGGATCAAGAAATGGGAGGTCTTGTGGTCCTCTGAGCCGAGACTTGTCAAAACCTATAACTAAAGAAAAGGTTGGACTGGGATCAGTCGCAAGATAGGCTGCTTTATATCCTATATTTCACTCAAAAAAAATTTTGAAGCACAAATTTGACCGAAACCTTATTTAAAGTATATTGTATTTTTATATCTTATTTAAGTATATTGTAAAAGTGCTTGTGATAAAACCTTATTTAATGTATATTGTATTTTTATGGTGTCGTAAGATGCTATGGTTGATGATGATGTTTGGCAATAGTTCTGAGGTTGTTGGATAATGATAGTTTCTTTTAAGATAAAAGGGATGGACATAGTGCAAGTGTTGCCTTATCAATTTATGGTTATCAGGTAGTATCGAAGGGCAGTACCACTGACATCTATTTGGGTCATTTGAGATCAGCAAAATGCATGCGTTTCTAGGGATATCGACATTAGGTAGAAAATTTAGTTCATTCTTTCGACCAACAAAAATATAGTTCATTCTGCAAATGCTCTTATTCAAGAACCAAGGGAGACTGTGAGCATGAATCTTGTCACATGTAGATGCATGACAAACATGTCCTGTTTTGATATATATATATATATTCTATACTGATAACATTGCTGGATTATTACACCACTTGATAGTCATCCCTGTCCCCTAAAATAATCTTTATGTGAATTTCATAGTATAATGTAGTGTATCTTCCCTAAACTATATGTTCTTTTTTTTTTGCGAAGTTACATCCTAAGCTATAATATTAGCCACTTACATCCCTGAAATTTCCTAAATTCTCCATTTGCCCAAAATGTTCAATGTCATTTACTTGTATTTTTAATTCATAAAATTACTTTATCCCTGTGAATAAAAGAGAAGGAAATAGTGGGCACAACATCACATCTCCCCTTTTTGCTCCTCTAGGAAGAGGAGACAAGGCATGGTGCTGCTGACCTCTCTTTCCTCATAGTGGAGCGGTGAGGTGCAACCCCGTTTCTGTATTCTTTAAAGATAAGATTGTAAATTTATAAATAGGGAAAATGAATTAAATGGAAAATAAATACAATGTCGGGCTTTTCGTGTTAAGTGAAAAATATGGAAAGTTCTCAAGTGACTAATATTAAAGTTCAAAAGCAACTTCGAAAAAAAAAGCTATAGTTTAGGGAAGATAAATGGGAAACCTATATGAACCAACTTTTAGGTGACCTGGTTGGGACCTTGTATTGCTCTTGTAGAGTTCTGGAGTGAGACAATTTACTTTTCTTGTTCTAGGCCAATGACCATCCTTTATAACAAAAGAATGGAGAAACTTATATTTCAAAATTAATACTTAGATAAATTATCTAATAACTCTAAAATCATAATCTTGCATATGATTAAAAATAAATATTTAAAAGGGAGTAATTTTGCAATAAAAATGTGCTGCACTGGAAAGCTTGTGAGGCCACTTTTTTGCAAGGAAGAGTATTGTTGCTTTGGATAAAAGCTTAAAATGACTTTGAGCAATGACAATCTCTATCTAAAATCAATGGGTTTTGTTGAAAAAAAGATATTGTGAACTGCCTAAATGAAAATAGTCCTAGTGCATTTACATATTTGTTGTCCTTTTATGTTGATGCAAATGCTTTTACTTTTTCATTTTGAACTGGATCTACAAATATGGATTTTGCTCTTTTTTTACTATATCATTGTTATGTTATATAATTAAAAAAATTCAAGGCTGTTTTTCTTCAATTTTTACATTCTGATTTACTTTTTCATCTGAATGAATTATTTTTTCTTTTGTAATTGTTATTATCATTGTTAGACCATGATTAATCTTAGATCTTATTTTAAGTTTTTTGTTGCTGGATAATCTTGGTCTATGAAGAAAATTGCCTTATACCACTTCTTTTTTTTGAGATTGCACGAGATTATTTGATTATGAATGTGCAAACAGGTTAAAGAAGTGGTTATTTTGGATGAAGAAGAAATCCAAACTGCACAAGAAAAAGAGGATGATATCTCTGACAAATGGTAATTAATCTTGCAAAATATCTTACCACATACATTCTCTCTAAGTTCCTCTGCAGCATGTTGTCTTATTCATATTTTTTTGTCTTTGCTAGGAAGGAGGTGAAAATCTTTTATCCTTCAAGGTGCTGAACTTCTTTGCAATCAATTGAAACATATAACTATTTACTTTCTTCACAGCTCATTAATCTTTTGCCGTGTTTATTCTTTGTTAGGGATGAACCTGAATCTGTTGAGCTTTCTTCTGCAGACATAAAATGCCTAAGTCCTGAATCATACTTGTCATCTACAATAATGAATTTCTATATTTTGTGAGTAGTTTTGTTGCATCAATAAAAGTTTATTATTGAAAAAGTCAAAATTAGATTTTCTGTTGGTCATTTTTTATAATTTGTCTCTTTAGTCCCGTGATTAGATTCCTATGATAAGGATTTGAAGTGTGTTCCTTGTTATAAGGCACAATTAATGTTTCACTGATAACCCTAAGCTTGTGTATCCTATGAATAATGAAAGGACTTCTATACATAACTATCCTTACAAACAGAAGAAAAATAAAGCAAAACAATATATTAACAAGAAGTTAAACATTTTAGTTTAAGAAAAGACAGAGTCTACTTTGCAGTCTTCTTTTTTTTGGCATGATTTGTCCCGATTCATAGTGATAAGACCTTTTTTCCTTCGTTGTGTCTGTGCTGGCAATATTTCCATCCATCCCCTCATGATTCATCTCTCTCCTTTAAATGATGTTTGCATACAAATGTATGCATCACTGTAAATTAATACGAATCCTCCTATAGAGACCTATACCAAAATAAAGTCACATGAATCTTTTACCGTGGATCCAGGATAACTACTTCAAATGTTCACACAAGGAAGTGGAAGTTAGAGTGATTGCATGTCTCATATTCTGATCAGCCCCCACTGCCCCCATTAACTACTACCCCCACTAAGTCCCAAGTGCCTTGATTAGTTAGTTAATTCATTATATAAATATGTTGTAACGTTTGCTTCTAGTCATGCTATTGATATGAATGTTATGTATTTGGGAGCCTTCTCCACTCCATAAGGACTCTGTCTTTAGTTTGCTTTTTGTAATTCCTTTCAGCTTAAGTACAAGTTTCATTTGTTTGAAGTGTTTATCAATATTTTGTGTTGTACATTATGTATATCAGTTGGTTTAACATATGCTGAATCATTTTCTATTTGCAACCATCAATATTTTCTTCTTATCAAAATTGCTAAATGTTACATTCTCCTATGACCACCGTACAACTCTTTACTTGTTCTGTCTTGGAAAAGGATCAAGATAGACACCATGGAACATCCACTTTAGTTGATACTATTTGTAGTAAGTCTAATTTACCACTGTACTTGTTTTTAAGGAATGATTTTTTCTTGCTAAAATGGTCTTTTGCAGTTTTCTGATTATATTCTTTCTATGTTGTCACCTTCTGCATTGTTCTTTTAGTATATATGCAATATCAATAAACATTTCTCTTTTGTTTCTTTGACATATAAGACATGGTCATACTATTTTTTGTTACAGGTATCTGCAAAGGCCACAATCTTCAATTGGTAAATCAAGAGGGGAGTACCACTTCTTTAACACCTATTTCTACAATAAGCTTGAGGAAGCAGTTTTGTGCAAGGTATTATTTTGTTACACTTCTTGAAAAATAATTCTTGTTATACATCTAATCTGTGCTTCTAGTAAACCTATACAAAACATTTTGTTCATTCTTGTTATTAAACTATGATTTTAGTTGAATTTAACTTTAGTTTTAATATGGATTTTCATAGAATTTAACCCCCTAAATTTTAAGGTAATTTAGGGAAAAAAACCTTTTTATCACTAGTCATCACAGTAGGAATCCTGGCTTTCTGAAAACAATATTCATGTTAGAAAGACATGCAAATAACATGATTAAAAAGGCGCAAATTATCACATTGTTAAACAAGTGACCAAATTGCATATCTGAATGCACATTAAGAATTTGTTGTATGAAGAGTGCACTGTTTGCTGACAACTTATATTTTTCCAAATCTGAAAAACAAATATTTCTCTTCCCTTCCATCTTTTTCTTTCTTTGGTGATGCAAAAAGAAACTTCAAAATGGCATATTTCTCTGAGGTGGATTTTACTTTCATTGCATCGAAGAGGGATGAACTACCAGTCGATGGTAGGTCTTCTTTCTCCGATACTAAAACAGGCAAACGTGCTACATGGCAAAGAAAAGGAACACAGCAAGAAAAGGAATCAGATCTACCTTGGCAACATTGTTTGAAAATGTTATGCTCATGGATGGGCTGTGCTCTTCATGAACTGTGGTCAGTGATAGTGCTTGTTGGCACAAATCCATCATGTGGGGCATTACATACTTTTCTTTTTGCTAACATATTGAAACAACTATGCGGTGCATGTTCTGGGTTTAAATACTACACACACACACACACACACACACACACTGCATTGTGAGATTACACTTGCTTTGTAGCTTTGTGATCTTGAATTGTTCGATGTTGTTTCTATGTCGATCAATTTTTTTTGTCAGCACAAACAGCTTGTAATAGTTCGGGTCAAAGTACTTGAATCATATTATGAAGGGCATATGTCAATTCATAGAAGAGTCTACAAATGGTTACATATGCTAATGTTGCAGCAAAGAAATTTTCTTTTTGACAAATGAAAGTGATAATGATATTAAGCTACTAATTGTGATTTTTATGATGCTGAGTATTTATTTATCTTCAATATTATGTTTATAGTATTGCAGCTTATGGGTGTAAGGGTCATCTGTTGCTTTGCTGTTCACTTTATGTTCTGCTCTCATACTGCTGAAGCGATTTATATATTTGTCAGCAGACTGATAAAGAAGCATGCTTTCTGAAACTGAGGAGGTGGTGGAAAGGTGTGAGCATATTTCAGAAGTCGTACATTTTCATTCCAGTACATGGAGAGTAAGTACTTTTATTCTAATGAACTTGTGGAGTCAAACTTTTTTCCATCTAAAAAAAAGGGGGACATACTGTATATGAGAATAAGTGTCTCAGTTAGCTACCGCATCACCGGAAGTCATCCTTCTTCTCCTCAAAAAAAAAAAGTGTCTCAGTTAGCTGCCTCGAAAGAGAGCGGTTGCCACGTCGACTTTCCATCATCGTGGGATTAGACCAAGGGGAATCCCCATAGGACCTCGTCTCCCATATCTTATCCTTCGCACTTAGTTTTCTCTCTCATGCATTTCATAGTGAATTAGTGATAAAGCAAACATACTTTTAATACTTAGCTTCCTACTCTCTTGAATTCACCACTAATGTCTTCCAAGATATAATAGAAATTAAATGTAATTTTCATTGTCATTAATATCATTCATTTGTAAGGAGATATGTTGTGGCCTGTCTTTGGCTTAAGAACTTTTGCTTTATTTGTCTAGATTATCTAGTAGTCATCTCTAAAGGAATTAAGATCTTATTATATTGATAATCATCCCTAAAGGATCTGAACTTATGTGCTCAAATGATATATGCGAAAATAGTTTTACGGTTCAGTGGAGAGTTTTTTTTTTTGAGGAATAAAAGGATAACTACACAATTTGGTAGTCATCCGTTTGTATTAAAGTAAGGATGGAAATGTACAAGTATGTGTGGAAGAGCAGTGTCAAAAGAGGGCTCCCCCCGAAGACCCAAAAGAAACAATGGAATGTTACCCAAAGCCCCACTCTCTAATTTGGAATAATATATGGTGAACAATGTTCTCACTATAGCGTCTCTCCCCTTGGAAGATCGTGCGGTTGCGCTGGAGCCAAATCGACCATGTGGAAGTCATGGCTTGTGCCCACGGTGATCGCCATCCCGGATTGCCATTCATGCCGAGGGCTCAAAGTGAGTTCCAGAAGCCATCAACTCCTGATGTGTCGATGCTCACAAAACCCAGACGGCTCCACGTCTTCTGAGCGACAGAGCAGGTGAAGAATAGATGTGTGATGTCCTCTTCCGCCGACTCGCATAGGCCACATGTGCGATCCGTCTGTGGTGCCCATCTCGCCCTATATGTCCTGGTGAGGAATCTACCATGCCCGAACAGCCAGAAGAAGATGCTGACTTTGAGAGGTACACGCGAGCGCCAGACGCGTAGGCAATCCGCTCTGATGTCCTGGGAGCAACTGCCTATAGATCCCTCTCGCTGAGTAGTAGCTTGATGTCCACCGCTAATCGTCTGTCGTTGATGCCTCTGGGTGATATCTTGACAGCCGGTCCAGTAGTCCGAGGAGCTCTTCGGAGCGCTGATCTGACAGCCACCCTCTAAACTGTGGTGTCCAAACCCCTCCACCTGTCATGTCTGACGCTGTCCAACACTCACATATTGTCGCCCTCGGATGTGCTGAGAGCGCCGCCAGCCGAGGAAAGGATATAGCCAGTGACAATTGAAATGCAAGTTATCCATTATTGTTAACTTTCAATTGACTGTGCCCATGTACCTGACAATCTCGTCTTTAAGATCTTGTTAAAGTTTTATCATTGTACTTTTGAGCATCACAAATTCATAATCCAATTTAGATGTTGACAACTATCATGTAAATGTTTTTAGCTACTGTGTCCAATGCTAAACAAGAAGCTTTTTGCAACCTTCTGGTCGTCTTTTTTTATTAATATGCCTATTTAAATTAGGATTTTTAGTCTATAAAAAGAGGAAACTTGAGCTCTATTTGTTTATCCATTTAATTGATTTTTCCCTTCAATTTACTTTGAGTATTAAGCTAATTTTCTCTTAGCTTAAATACTCTCTTAAAGGATCACATTATATAAGATATATATATTTTATCTATATGGGTACATTTTTGGGCCCATCAGAGAGATTGCATGACAACATTCTTCATCAGTCTTCTATTACAAACACGTATGAGTCACCTTAATGGAAAAGAGTTGATAAAGTGAGGAGATGTTCACGGCCTTTATATTGAATTAAGGTGGCCCAACCTCTAACAGTAAGACTTAAATGGCTTTTCGTAGAAACAAGTATTTGACCGTGGGGTCCAACATACAAGAACAACTCCTTCCAATATGATCACCTCCAATGTGCTACATGTTCACTTTTAACTCATAAAGATAAAGTGATTCGTCCATTCAAGAGGATAACTTTTCCTCTTTTTTTGAGGGGGAGAAAGGATGATTAAGTTGTATTATCATCAAAACTGTAGTTTTTCTTGTTTTATGAGAAAGTGGAGATATGCATCCACCAATGAGGACACTATTACCTGCCACCACACAATGTGATTTACAATAATTCTTTTTGAAAATGAAAAGGATGGTTGCCAAGCTATGCAACCATCCAGATTTAATGTGATTTACAATAATGAATATGACAAGTGGAACATCTCAACTCCAAGAGGTCTGGCTGTACAATCATTAATATGAGCCTTCAACACACCAGCCAGGTTCTTCTTTAAATCTGAATTGCTGTTATTGAATAGAGGTTTTTTTTTTTCACTCATCTCCTCCAAATTGTTAACTACTTCTGCATCTAAATTCAAACCTGATATTTGCACCATGAACTTTCCCTGAGCCCCTCCTTTATTCAACAAGATGTTGTCATTGGTGTTAAATCCATCAATATTTGTTGGTATGCAATGACTTCATTCGCCTTTTCATCTTGTGCAATAAAAGTTGATATCATCTCAACATCTCCCTCGAGAAATAAATAATAAGTTCTTAAACAACTCCTTGATCTAGTTGATAATCGACAACTTGCAAGGTGCTAGAAATTAATGGAGCATTGATCAATGACTCATCTTCGGGAGATTTGACTGGTTGACGAACTTCTTGATTTCGTTGTAGTTGATGTTATGACTTCTCCTTTACATGATGTTACAAAGGTGGAGGATAGATATCTTGGGTCATGAGAAGTTCTTGGATCAATTGGAATATTTGATCAAATCGCTCATTAAGTTGATGAAGCCCAATATGTAAGTCGCCCCCTCAAATCGGCCAAAGTTACTCTCTTGCCCATCTCGTAACAAGGCTCTGATACAAAATAATGCAGAACTTATAAAAGAAATTTTTAGAAAACAAGCTGAAAGGAAAAGATATGCTAGGATGTGCAACATGTTCGACTAGAACCATCGAACAAACTGGTCGATTGAAGTAGTTCTTGCAGTCTGCAGAAAACAAATCGCAAAAGGAATGTTCATTGCTGATTTTGGAATCCACCTGGCAATCAACATGAGAACAAGAGTTCTCAAGAAGGACAATTTTCTGAACTGAAATTTATTAACAAGAATAACTGTCTTAAATTAAAGAGCGCGCAACCTTATTTTTAGGCTTGCGACAAATCCAATTCTATTTGAAGTAAAATTGTGCAGGGAGCAATTAAGCTACAACTAAGAATAAAATAAAAAGACTTCAACTATAACTATGAGTCCTGTTATTTCTTTAAAGAGAAATTACTAGGACTCCAATTCCTACAATGGGTAGGATCCAAAATAAAATAGAAACAAATTAAATTAAACTAAAATTCTAATAATCCTGACTCTTCGTACATCATTAATTGCATTATGTACATTCACTATTTGATAGAAGTAATGATTTCTTTTTCTTTTATCCCTGATTAATCATGCTTTTGGTGATCAGCTTGCACTGGAGCTTGGTTATTATTTGCATACCAGCAAAGGAAGAGGAATCTGGCCCAATTGTGCTTCATTTGGATTCATTGAGCATGCATAAAAGTACTATGATTCTTAATGTTGTTGAAAGGTAAGGTTGTCTGAAAGTTCTGATTATGCTAATATTAATTCTTTTATGTAACATCTTCTGGGTTATGTATGTAAAACGCCTTTGCCAATCGTGACTCAATAGTCAATAGTCAATACTTTTCCTGTTCATTTTTTGTTCTCCGTTTAAATAGTGTTTATGTTTTGTTTGGGAGCTAAATATTATGACCTGTTGGCATGAGATGTGGACGGCTTTAAGTTGCTCTTTCAGATCAGAATTAGATCTGAAACACCAATTCACTATGAAAGCAGGGTTAAGGATAGATGGACATGGTTTTACCCTCCTAGCACTTCTTTTTGGTAGGGATATATACCATTTAACTTATAAGATAGAAAATGAGATGTGACCTTGAGTTGAAAGAGATACCAACATGACACGGTATTAAGTGTAATCATGGATATCCAGGTGGGTCCCTTGTACAGATACTGCCTGTGCGCTATCTGGCGCTGCAACAGAGGACATTGCTCACTTATTCTTCTGAGTGCTCCATAGCATTCAGCATAGAGCCATCAGGTGTAGCGTCCTTTTGGTTCTCGATTTGGGCTCTTGGTGCACATGGCAGCTTGGGATGCAGATGACCCATGATGATATCCTTGGCGGTTTTATGGGCCATATGGCTACAGTGCAACCACACTATCTTTATGGGAGAGTGGTGTTACATATGGAATGTTGTACACCATATAGATTTTTTACTAGTGACCGAGGGGTTGATTAGCATCTTTTTGGGGATACCCACACCCTCTCGGGTATTTGCTTTGTTGTACATTCCTTCTTTCTTCATCTGTATATCTCATAGTTTTATGTTTTGGTAATACAAGTTGGATGGCTTCCCTACTCCGGTAGTCATCCTTTCCCCTCTAAAAAAATATTGCAAATTCAAGTGGATACAAGTTTAACCACCTAGTTCACCTTCTTTATTTGGCTCATTGCGTCATAAAGTATGGTACACCTAGGAGTTAGAATATGAAAATATAGTTTAACCGTTTATATAGTATTTAGTAAACATCATGAATATTTGTGTAAAAATAATTCCTGTACAGCTCTTATCCAAGCACCATATATAGCAAACGAGACAAGTTATATTCGGGTTCCTGTAAGATGTTTTGGTATCTGCTAATTCAGCTTCGCCTAGATTTTTATATATTAGAACATATACTTTTTAAGTCTCATTTTATCAGTTATGTATGCCATGTTGACTTAAATCTGTTTGTATAGTGACTTTTATGAATAATTATTTTGTTGAAGGATAAAAGGAGGAATATGTAGTCGTTCGGGATTTTAAATGGTGAGGTGTTTTAGTCATTTATGGGTATATCATCTCAATTGTTCACCTCAATGTTTTTGTCAACCAATCTAATCGTCATTATCCCTCCTTTGTAGATAGTTGATTCAGTCATTTATTGGTTTCCTCTTAACATCGAAGGACTACTTAGTGGACGATTTTGTTCACCTTCTAAATTTCTTCTCATGTCATGTGGACCACAATTCATGCTGAAATACAAGATTTGTTATTTTATGTCGGATAAAGGAGGAGGGTTGTGTTAGGCCTCGACAGCCAACGTAAAACCTCGTCGAATCTCATGAACATGGATCAACGAGCGCAATGGCGTCGTATGATCCATGTAGCCGACCCCACCTAGTGGGATAAGACTTTGTTGTGGTTGTTGTTGTCAAGTATGTGCTTGTATATGATGCTTTTTAACCTTCTAAAAGAATGGTGCTTAATAACCAAAAATGTTGTGATATGGAAATACTTTTTGAATCGTTAGACTTTTTTGTTCTATCTGCACTATTGTTTTTTCTTTTCAAAATTCAACAGTTATGATGTAAGATTGATACAAAGCTTATTGTGTGAAATGTAACTATAGCTGTGTTCTAGTGATATAAAATCTGTATGTTGAATTATCTGCTTAAAACCTTTCCTCAAATTTAATATACAATTGTCTAACTGTAGATACTTGAAAGAAGAATGGAAATACGTAGATCAAAGTGTTCCTGCTTCAGATTTTCCTTTCTCGGAGAAGATATGGAAAAACCTTCAACGCAGAATTGAAAAGAGAAACATCAAGGTAAACGACATCCTAGGAAGTTAGCATATAAACTTTTTTCAAAGCTTCTATTTTAGTTACGTGTAGCATGAAATATTAAGCTCTTCAATCAAATTTGTCAATGTACTGATCTTAATTTTATAATTCTAATTTCATATTTGCCTATTCTCCTTGGAAGGTTTTATGAATTGAACTTCTTTTTTTAAGAAGAATTTAACAATGTTGACAATAATCATCGTCCACTTGGCTCGTTTATCAAATCCTTGTTTGATCTCTAAAATTAATATCACATTTCACGACCACCACCATGCTAGTCATCCTTTTCACTCTTGAAAAATATTTTGGTTTACAACTATTGTACTTACACTTCAATGTGTTTATTGTACCAAGTTTTGAAGGTGAAGGTACATTTCTGCATAGGTTGGTTATCCATGAAAGTTGTAGAGTATGTCTAAATAATACATGATATCCATGATATGGAATATATTTTAAGAAACACATTATATAGCTTAATCATAATCCCTCTAAAAAAAATCTAGCTAGTCATATAATGTGTGTGCATCTTTCTCTATTTCAAGCAAGTCCTAAAGTAATATTTTTTTCTAGATAAGAGTAATTTTGTTTTTCTAGATAAGAGCCAACGTTTGCAACAAGGAACAGGAGAATCTTCTTTTCGAGAAAAAAAAGGATCAGGAGAATCTAAAAAATGCACCTGCATCCTAAGCCAACATCTAATTGTATAAAGCATTGCCTTATGTTATTATATTATCTATTGTGTTAAAAAAGTTTCTTATGTTTTCCTACCATTTAGGCTATACAGCTACTTTGTTCATGCAAATTCCCAGATTTGAGTAGTGCTATATAATTCAATTCCATGTGATGTCTGGTTGAATTTTATGTCAAGCCGTGACGTTATCTGCACTCGTTCCAATCTTAGCAATCAACATTGGCAAAACCTTAGGAAGTTTGTTGCTGAAGTACTTCGCTGAAAACTTTAGCTTCTTCTTAATACGTGACAATATTGATACCATAATTAATGACTAACAGACACTTGTCTTTTAATTTTCCTCAGCATTTCCTTTTACGATGCTTGATTATGGGCATGCTTTATCGTTGCCTATGCCATAATGGTGTTGACACGTAACCATGGATAGTTTCTCTAAGCATCAAACAGTCGTGATTTATTCTTTATGTTACCAGATATGTGCATTCTGTATTAAAATCTCATAAACTACTTCTGCCATATCATCACCTGTCAGTATGGCCTTGGTGCATTTTCAGTGCATGTTTGTACTCGGTTTACCAGACTTCATAACCTGCTAACCTTCAATGTATGGAGCCTCTATCGACCAATATTCTAGTGTTCTTTTTTTCTTCTTTTAGTTTTTATTCTTGCACTTCTTACCAGCAAGAAACATCCGTTCTGGTGAAAATTAAAATGTTGACATCCATAAAAAGAAAAATCTCGCTGAAATACATTTGATTCATCTACCTCCTTGTACCAGGTTCCACAACAGAAGAATGAGTATGATTGTGGCCTTTTTGTACTGTACTTCATGGAGCGTTTTATTGAAGAGGCTCCTGAAAGGCTTAAAAGGAAAGATCTTGACATGGTAGGCAACTAAATTTCAAGTTTCATTGGAGCCTAAGTTTAATGGCTTGGTAACTTCATTTTCTTCTTGCTTGGCTCCACAGTTTGGTAGCAAGTGGTTCCAACCTGAAGAGGCTTCTGGTTTGAGGGACCAAATACGCCGTTTGCTACTTCAAATGTTTGAAAATGCTAAGATCGAGAATAGCCAAGAGAAAACTTTATCATCTGGTAGCTCAGATGGCGAGGAATTGTGTTAACTGCCGAAGCCAATTCAGAATCCGGGATTAGAAGGCAACTTTTTTTTTGGGAGAGCTTGGGTGATTAAACAAGACATGCCCTCAGGGTAATGTAAAATCATCAAAGGTGATGCATGTGAACAAGGTTTTCCATGCCCAATAGTTCTCATTCTTATGCTGCCGCTTTGTCCTCACTACTAGCGCAACTCAGCAGAGTATTCTTAAATTCATTCTTTTGTCTTGATTATTGAATCATTAGTCCAAACGGATGTGATGCAGGACAATTGGTTTGCAGCTGCTGAGCACAGAGTTGCCTATAAATCTTGCATGGAAGCATGTGCAGCAATTGGTGTGAATTTCTTTTTATCAGAAAAAAAAACATAATATGAGGATTTTTTTCTTTTATTATTTGGTTGGGATGTTGCTTCTGGCTCAACCAAATAATTTCTGTAAATAATTTTTAATGATATATCCGATAGCTTAATGTACCTGAATATTCTTAGGCTCCATGCTGAAATAGCAACATTTTTAAAGAAGTTACAAGGAGAATATGGCGTGTGATTTTTAGCCTAAAGAGAAAAAAATAAGAGAAACAAGAAGAGAAAATTGATGTTTATTCTGCTTATTTGGCCAGAAAATTTCTCTTACTGTATTTTTGCATGTAAGCGTTTACAAAAAAGAAAATGTCCATTGTTTTCTAAACTTTCACTTTTAGCCTAAATTGATAGAATGGACTCGAGTAAAATTGAACACTGAAGAGTGTGTTGTCGATTTTGTGATATCAACGGATTTTGGAAATTATTATGTTACAAAAGAGTTCCCTTTGTAATTTTACCTTAATTTTCATTTTTTTAATACTTTCGATATTTTGAGACCATAAACTTTTTGACTGACGAGTCCAAGTTTCTAGAGTTAACTAAGAAAAGATTGCAAATTTGATAAATAAAAGATTGTAAACTTAAGAAATATTAGTATGCATACAAAATTAAGTGCATTCAGCACCTCACGGTTGTAAACAGTAAATATACTTGCTGGAGATTGATAGGAATGAAAATATTTTGCCAAACATTTCTCTTGCCACATTATAAATTTTATACAGCGTCCATGCATCGATCGAGTACAAGAAAAAAAGATTTTTCGCATGTAGAAAACAAAGTCTAGCTAGCTAAATTTATATTTTACGGCCATATACTTCTTCTCTAGCTACAATTAGTTATCAGAGGCAACCACTCTAATTAACTCGCTACGTATGTAAATAGTTCCTGTCGAGTGGCCTCATCGAATCAGCTCCTTCAGTCTCCCGGTCACCTTCGCAGCATCCAACTCCGTTCTGGAGCTCAGTGCCTGCAACCAGTAATCACACATACAATTAATTGATTTGATATATATTATTTTATGTATATGTACATGATCTAAATATATATATTATTGAGATCTAGCAAAAAAAAAAACAAAACAAAGAATTACTTGGGTGTGAATAGTGTGGTAGATCTTGTCGTCGACGACGGAGAAGCTGGCATTGATGACCTCGGCGCCTTCCTCTTCGATGATGCTGATGACCTGATGGAGCTTGAAGGTCTTGTGCAGCCCGCTGATGAGCACCACCTCCAGGTTCAGGTCTTGCTGTCTCACTTCCACAACCGGCAGTCTGATCATGAACCCTCCTCCTCCTCCTCCTCCTCCTCTTATTCCGGTGCACCCCGTGATGGCCTGCTGCCCATCGTCGTCGTCGCCGCTGCCGGCTGCGGCTGTGGCCGTGTATGGGTCCTTGCGCTTTCCGTTGGTGCTGGCCCTTGTCATCTCCCTCTCCAGCCTCAGCATCTCTATCCGATCCTTGAGTTTGGCGATGTAGGATGCTGCTTGACCCAAGCTGTCCAGCTGCGTGCATGCATCCTGCAGCATCATAAAAGAGGACTAAGTACACTTCAATTGAGTACATTTTTTTTTTTTACAAATTTCATGGACTTGGTATATAAAAAAAAGACATATTATTATGAATTTAAAAAACACAATGCCTCCTATCTCTTAAATAATTAAATTTCAAATAAAAAAGATGTATACAATTCGAATTCAACTATTCAAATAAATAAAGATATGAGACACTTTCATTCTAAATCTCTTGTCTTATTTGATTGCATGAGTACTGTTCATGGATTAAATTCTTTAATCTATCAATTACTCCAGTTGGTTTAATTCAATAAGAATAAACTTAAATAGAATAAGTTACTCTCTATTTTTTATTCCTTGTATAATTAATGTCACGGAGCTCATTAGACAAAAAAATATTTAATTTAAATATGAAGAATAAGATTTTAATCTTAACTTATTTTTCAATCACATGAGTTCTTAGTCCATTATATCACATTTTATTTCTTTCTGAATACTTCTTATTATTATTATTATTATTATTATTATTATTATTATTATTATTATTATTATTATTATTATTATTATTATTATTATTATTATTATTATTATTATTATTATTATTATTATTATTATTATTATCATCATCATCATCAAGGAGAAGCAAATTGGATTCTTTTTCTAGATTTTTTATTCTTATATAAAAGGTTATTAACTTCTAATTATTATAATTTGAAGGTCATGAAAGATATAAATATTTGTACAATTTTAATCATAAAATTTATTACTATTGTTTGAGGTTTTTGTCATGCATTCGAACGGCTGCTTCTTCTTTATAAAAAAGAAAAGAACAATTAAAGGCTACAAGACAATTATTGCTCCATCAGGTCCCATGCAGCACTAAGAATAATTTAATATGCCAAACTTTAGTAGGCACCTGCCCCGGATGCACACACAACACATAGACATGTATTTCCTTTATTCTATTCCTTCTTCTTTCTTACTTTTTTTTTGCAACAATGACATCATTTTAAATATTATGCAACTACATAACAGTCATAAAAAATCGATTTAAAAGATAAAACCTTGGGAAGCAACTTCATGTCATTAAAACCTTTGTAATGATATTCATTTATATTCCCAATTAGAAAAGTTGAAAAACTAAAAAAAAACATTAATTGGTTATATAAAATTAAGGTTTTGGATGATATTACTATTACAAGTTTACAACTATATTATATAAAATTAATTATCTATCATCATTACATGTGGCAACCAACAATATTTATTTAATTCGAGTGTGGGCCATTAAACTTGACATCATAATGTCAAATAGGAAAAAAAGTTTGTATTAATCATTTGAGGAAAAAAAGAAGTATTTTGGTCAATAATTAATTTTATCCTGATTGATTGGCATTTTAACTTTACTACCAAAACATGTGCCATTTGCAAAACTTGCACGTGGAGAATTTTTATAGATTCCCACTTGGATTCACGGATATTTAAAATAAATATGGACAGCATCTTAATAATTAGGTCCGCTCGTAGACCCCACAAAACGGACAAAATGTTGTCATATTATTTGAGGCCAAAATTGTTAAATGTCAACTAATGTTTATAAAGTAATGAGGCAATTCTTTTTACATGAAACAACGATTGCCACATGGCAACTTGCAATAAGATATCTTTTTCAAGTCATTTTCTTGAATAATTCAGCACGTGAGAGATTAGATATTTTATAATTTTTTTATAATTAGTGTTTAATCAACTTAATAATATTATAATTTCAAGTTAGTTCGCCTTTCACAATTTACTAGTCATCACTATTTCGGATAATGAAGTATTTAAATATAAATATAAATATAGAGTTAAGTATTTTTTAAAAAATAGTTAGTTCAGTTAACTAAAATGGTGATTGAATTAGATTTAAGTTGAACTAATTATTTAATTAGAGTGATGATTAGTTCAATTAATAATGTAATAATTAAAATATGAAGTTTTATATGAGTACTGTCTTAGTGAGTTATATATTGATTCTGTAAAAGTCTATGTAATTTTTCTATGTAATTAATTTAACCCAAATCAACATTAATGCAAGCAAGCATCATGAAATGGCCCTGTAAGAGAAAAAAAATATGAGAAAATTTGAGGATTTGCATGATAATATAAGGGGAAATTTTCTATACATAATTAGAAAAAAGACCAATATTTGATATGGAATCATCATACTATTTCAATATTCTAAAAATTGATATGTTACTCATCCATTTACCATCTTCTTCCAAGAGATTTATCTTTAAAGAAAGAAAGAAATTTTAGTTCATGCTGCTTGATTCATTAATACATGAATAGTAGCTTATAGTTAACTGAGATGAAGAAAGAGGGGAGAAATTGAGATGCGAAGCATGTAAATCAATGGTGGGTTATACCTTTGAGGTGGGGATGTGATCTTTAGGAATGAGTGAGGAGAGCTTCATGCAAAGGTTCTTCATGTGCACTCTCCTGTTCTTCTCCACTGTCTTCCTCTCCAGCCTTCCTGAACCTGTGCTGTCTGAGCTCTTCATTCTCTCTCTCTCTCTCTCTGTCTCTCTCTCGCTTACAGATGCCTAGCTTCCTGTGAGGTACATAAACGCCAATAGTCGGAAGAGGAAGGAGAGCCGGAGATCACAAGCTAGAGCTTCAGATGGAACTTTCTGCAAAAGGGGGATGGATGAGCACACAATTCTGAACTCTGCGGTGGTGAGCTACATATAAAGGGCAAAAACCGTGTTTCGTGTTGGCCCCCACTGCATGTGTATAGTTTACGCGGGGTCGGAGAGAGGGAGAGAGAGAGAGTGAGTGAATGAAGAGAGAGAGAGAGAGAGAGAGAGAGAGAGAGATGAGTTGACATATGTATGTACTTTTCTTTTCCTATATGTGATTGTATTTTAAAATTTAGGATGTATCAAACATGTGGAGAAATTAATGTGAACATAAAAATATTTTATGCTTGTTATCCAAAAACATTTTCCATTGGTCAAATTTCTTTTCTTAATTTTGTCGTAAGTTTAAGAAAGTGAGAAAATAACTAATTATTTTAAATACAAACTAAAGAACAATATTTGACTTAACTTATAAGCAATTTAAAATTATTTATAAATTAGCTTTAAAAAATTCATATTTGATAAATAAATAAATAAATAAAATTATAATTACAAATTATTAGGGTAATAATTATAAGTTGAAAGAATAAATTAAATTTTCATTGAATTTTTAAAATTATTGACTTATTTCTTTAACTAACTATATTATCCTTTCATTCATATTCTTTTAATATTATTACCATATAATTTCAAAAGTATCTTAATCAATATTTATTTTGACAAGCATTATAACGACTTATTGATATTATCATTATTTTTATCTAAATATATAACTACTTATATTTTAAAATAACTTAAATAAGTATCATCATTTGTTTATCATATAAATTTTTATCAACTAAGCTAAAAGACCTTAAGATCACTTAAATTTTAGCTGTGAAAAAAAATGTAACTGTTAAAAAAAGTGAAAATAAGCTTTTGTTAAAAGTGCCCATATAAATCCTAATCCCTCTTTAAAGTTGCCAATTTTATCCACGAGAAATGATATGGAAGTGACAAATATGATTTTTTATATAATTTTAATTTAAAACTAAGAAGATTTTATTGATGTGCCTTGGATTTATACATGTAACTGAATCCAAAACTGTGAATAATGAAAAAGTAAGAAAATAAGAATATGTCGTGGACGTTTTAATATGATGTATAAATTTTATATTGATGTATAATAATCTTCTTCTTTTGCTCATAGATGTTTTTTATGTCACACTTTTCAAAACATTTTAGCATGTTCACAAAAATCTTTCACTTTTGTGATTATTCTGTTTATCAATTGATCCCTCAATATTTATGGGTTTTGTTATAAATTTTATAATTGCAGTCTAGCATAATAGTACAATATTGGTTTGCCATGGTTTGATTCAAAATTCAAATAATTTTCTTACAAATATAATAATGGCATATATGATAATCCTACCATACATGTTAGGAAACTAAAGAAGGAAGATTCTTCAGAAAACATTAATTAGGACATTTGTAAACATTAATTAATGGACCAACACAATAATTAACAGGTCCCACCACTATGCATGCATCAAAGTTTGTTACTTTTATAATGATATAAAAGTGGATCAATCACATGGTGACAAGTTCATGCATTTATTATAACAAAAGGTTAAACAAATCCATGACTAGGAGTGAAATTATCACGTGTCTTAAATACCAGGGTGAGAGATTTTGGATGTTAGCACTTTAAGAATTATCTACTCGTAATTGTTTAGTTTCTTTACATTAACAAAAGAACATATAAGTTTGGTGCATCTGAATTAGAGTCACTATAAGATAATCATTGATGTAGACTAGTGACTCTTTATTGGTGGGTGTGATATTCTTGTTCCATTGTTTGGTGTAATGTAAACATACTTATTTTTCAAAATTTTCAAAGCCAAATTTCAGAAATTCGATCAAACTTATCTATGACGTCTTAAATCACATATTTCAATATAACGAATAAAATTTTTAGTAAGAACTTTTCACATAAAGTGGAATTCGACCTTGAAACTTTTTAAACGATAAGAAGTTGCTTACAACTCTTATTAATTCAAAACTTATATTTAGAAGTCTAACAATAATATACCTAAAAAATATTTTCATTGAGATATGCCATAGTATATATAAGCAAAGACACAAAGATTAGTGACTCTTGATTATTAAATTATCATGAATTTATCAGATAAAAAATTTAGAAGTAGCAACGGAAATTGATAAGCATCTGAGCCGAAACGAAAGAATTAGTACTTCAATATTCTCCATCGAATTAATCGAGTATTAATAATTTTAAATATTTTTTGGTCAAAAGATATATTTTTAAAATTTAATCACACGACCTTAATTAGCTTAAGAGAGGTCACATGTTTTATTTAAAGATTCAACATAAACAAACAATTTAGTCGACCTCTTTTTTCCTTTTGTCTTTGTATAACAAGAGAAATCTCATTCTCTTAAGACTTCTTTTTCCATCTTTTGAATCTATGGACGACAACATTTCACTCAATAGATAATGTGATAATAAGACAAACATTGTCCAAATTATTTTCCTCGACCTGCAGTGTGCCATTAATTTTCATGGTCAAAGAATAGATTCTTGTAACATCATCATCTGATCGCAAAAATGTCAAAAATAGATTGATCCAGAAGTATTCTACATAAACGCCATTAGAGATCAAAGAAGCTCTAGAACATGAGGAGAAAAATAAGAGTGATTTGGGGGGAAAACTTGAACTGAAATTTTTATTATGAAAAAGTGTTTCTAACTAACTCCCCTTCTCTTGCTTTTATACTGTACACAAAAATATCTTAGTTCGATCAATCAATGATCGTGAAATCAATGGGCGTCCATTGATGGAACGAACAATGGAGGTCGTCCGATAGTCGAGCGCCCGGACGTCCACTGATAGAACGGACGTCCAGTGGTCGAGCACACGGTCGTCTATTGATAGAGTGAGCTTCCATTGGTCGACCACTCAGTCGTCTACTGATAGAGCGGACGTCCAGTGCTCAAGCGCACGATCGTCCACTGATAGAGCGGACGTCCAGTACTCAAGCGCACGATCGTCCACTGATAGAATGGACATCCGATGGTCAATCATTCGGTCGTCCATCTATAGAGTGGACGTTCATTGATCAATCGCGCGGGCGTCCATTGATCAAGTGATTAATGGACTGGGCGACCGTTAGTCAGTATACAGTAAAAACAGAAAACTGTAACATCCATAATTACATATTACAACATCCATCTTGTAACACTCCCTCTCAAGTTAGGCTTTATGAACATTTATTAAGCCTAACTTGGTAAGTAGATGTTGATGTTGTTTTGCTCCTAATCCCTTCGTGAAGATATCTGCCACCTGCTCTGTAGTTGTAACATACTTTGTCTGAATGAAACCTGTCTTTATTTTCTCTCTGATGAAATGACAATCCACTTCAATATGTTTGGTTCTTTCATGGTAAATAGGATTTGCTGCAATATGCATTGCTGCTTTGTTATCACAGTTCATCTGAATTGATTTTAACAACTCCACTCCAAGTTCAGCAAAAATCATATCTAACCAAATAACTTCAGACAAAGCCGCAGCCATACTTCTATATTAAGATTCTGTCGAAGATTTAGAAACAGTTTCTTGCTTCTTGTACTTCCAAGAGATCAAGGCTCCTCCAACCTTGACACAAAACCCTGTCACAGACTTTCTAGTCAACATGCAACCAGCCCAATCTGCATCACAATATACTTCCATTTTCTTACTTTGCACAGCTTCAAAAAACAAACCTTTCCCTGCTTCATTCTTCAAGTACTTTATTATTCTTTTTGATGCATATAAATGTGATTGTTTCGACTCTTGCATAAATTGGCTAAGATGTTGAACAACAAAAGAAATATCTGGTCGTGCTATTGTCAAGTATATTAGTCTTCCAATTAGTCGTTGATAAGGACCTGGATCATCCAATACTTTATCTGTGCTATTCTTCACAAATATCCTATCAAACTCTGCAGAAGTTAACTTCAAATTCTGCTCCAAAGGAACATTTGTAACTCTAGCACCACTTGTACCAGATTCTTCAATCAAACTTAAGGCATATTTTCGTTGAGTAAGAATTATACCTCTCTCTGATCGCAAAACCTCCAAGCCAAGAAAATATTTCAATTCTCCAAGACTTTTGATTCGAAAACTACTCTGTATAACATATTTCACTTCCTCAATGAGCTGAACACTATTGCCAGTAAGTAAGATGTCATCCATATATACTAAGAAGACAACAATCTGATCATTAACCTTCTTTGTAAACATAGAATAGTCTAGCTTGCTTTGACAATAACCAGCAACTAAAAGAACTTGAGTGAGCTTTAAATTCCATTGACGTAATGCCTGTTTGAGACCATATAAAGACTTTCGCAATCTATATACCTTCATCTTCTCCCCCTGATTGCGAAAACCAAGAGGAAGTTGCATGTAAACCTCCTCAAACAAGTCGCCATTGAGGAAGGCATTATTCACATCTAAATGAAAGAGAGGCCAACAATGTTGAGCAGCAATAGAAATGACTGAACGAATTGTTGCCATCTTCGCAACAGGAGAAAAAATTTCAGTATAATCAATACCCTCTTTTTGATTATAACCCTTGGCCACTAAGCGAGCTTTATACCTTTCCACCTCACCATCATCCTTGAATTTGATCTTAAATACCCACTTACAGCCAATTGCTTTTTTACCCGAAGGTAAGTCCACAACATCCCAAGTGTTGTTCAACTACAGTGCATCTATTTCTTCCTTCATTGCTTGGACCCACAAAGGATTCTCCATAGCTTCAGAAAAAGTTGTAGGTTCATGTATAGAGTCAATCTTAGCAAGAAAAGATTGATAATGCATCGACATATGAGAATAAGATATAAAGGCAGAAATAGGATATGCGGAGTTATCTGAACAGGAAGCAACATTAGTAACATAATCATGAATCCAAAGAGGAGGTTTGATAGCACGTTTTGGTCTATTATTAACCATAGTAGATGGAGTATCAGTATGACCAAGATGAGTATCTAGAATATCATTTTGATCAGGCTGAAAATTTGGAGTATCATCAGGAGCAAAAATGTGATTATCTGAAAATAAATCAGAAGTATCACTAGAAACAGGAATGTGATCATCTGAAAATAAATCAGAAGTATCACTAGGAACAGAAACTGGAGGAGCTGATGAAGTTCCACTAATAACTGGTGAGAATGGATCAAACTCTGAACCATAATTCATGGTTTTAGGAATGAGCAAATCTGAAGTATCACTATGAGAGAAAGGAAATAAATCCTCATGAAAAATAACATCCCTACTCACAAAAACTTTGTTTGTAGTCATATGTAATAACTTGTATCCCTTTTGTGTACTGGAGTATCCCAAAAATAGAAGCTACTGCCCTTTCAGAAAATTTATCTGAATTGTTTGTAGTTACTGCATAACACAAGCAACCAAATACCCTGAAATGGTCAAGCTTAGGAGCAGCCCCAAATAACTTCTCATAAGGACTTTTATTATCCAAGACAGCCAAAGGAAGATGATTGATAATGTGTGTAGCTGTCAACACACAATCTCCCCAGAACCGAATAGGGAGTGAACTTTGAAAACAAAGTGCTCGAGCAACCTCAAGTAAGTGACGATGCTTCCGTTCCACAACACCATTCTGTTGAGGAGTATGTATAAGCACAAGTAATTTGATGTATAATTCCTTTTTCAAGGAAGAAACTTTTGCAACTATTATTTATAAATTTTGAACCATTATCAGATCTGATAACTTTGATATATTTGTTAAACTGAGTATGAATTAACAGAATAAATTGTTTGAGAAACAATTCAGCTTCACATTTCAATTTCAAAAGAAATATCCAAGTCATCCGAGTACAATCATCAACAATTGTCAAGAAATAACGAAAACCATCATATGTTGGGGATTTATAAGGACCCCATACATCTATATGAACTAAATCAAATGGCTGCAATGATACAATTTTTCTGAGTACAAAAGGTAATCTTGATTGTCTAGATAGATGACAAACTTGACAGTGGCATTTATCGCAACTTTAACAGTTTGCAAAGTGGTCACAAATTTGAGCTTGTCGAAAGGTATATGTCCCAATCTTCTATGCCACAACAAAGTATCCTTATCTATTTCAGCAGCTGAAACAAAATTCTCAGACGGATTCTTCACATATTTGATACTTTGTTGTTGAAGACTTATGGCTAAACTATTCTCTGATCTAGCAGGAATTTGTATAAGGTAATAGAGACCTCCTTCTTGTCTACCAATCCCCTTCACCAACCCAGAACAAATGTCTTGTAAGATATAGAAATCATGATAAAAGATCATTGAACAATAAAGATCCTTGGCTAATTTGGAGACATATATCAGATTATATTTAAAGTCAGGAAGATAAAGAACATTATTGAGTTTATCACCTGCTGATATAATATAATCTCCTGTATGTGTTATGATATTAACTTCTCCATTAGGCAGTTTAACCTGTCTTTTGCCAACTAATTCTTTGACATTAGTAAGAAAATTCAGAGAAGAAACCATGTGATCAGAAGCCCCTGGATCTATTATCCATTTGACCTTTGTGTGTCCAAATCCGAGAATATCACCTGCCATACTTGCCATAGCACTTGAAGATGAACCTTGATTAAGTATC